>CM040405.1:64285479-64401968 GCA_022702515.1 Ilyophis sp. 1 JC-2022 | reverse complement strand
CTACTGTATTTCTGGCAGCAGAGTGATGGTTAAAGGCTTGTTTAATACATCAGACCCTTGATGACTTAGAGCCACTTAGCCAACCATGTGTTCTATACTGTTCCAGTGTAATTTACAGCTAAATATTGTCTCACCCCCCAATTCCCATAGAGATCCATTCAAATGCAGAGCTGTTATAGTATCGCTTGTAAGAGTACCAGCAAATAAGATATCAAGAGCCTTTTGATGTTGTTGGGTCACAGACATCATAAAGTCATGGCATGCAAAGGATATGCAACCAAATATAAAAAATATGGCTTTTCTACCATATTTAATTTAGCGTGTTCAATACTTTTTTCCTCTGTCATTTCACTTTATTGCACATAACTTTTTTAAAGAATTGGAACGTTACAATTTATTTAGCTGTGTAGTTTTATTGAGTTAATTGTAACGTTCCGCTCCCTTCCTGTCCGTTCTCCATGTTTTCCCTTTCCTCCCGTGTCATGTTGGATTCCCTGTGTCCGTGTTTTCCCTGTCGCTACAGGCTGGGCGTGCCCCTTCTGTCTGTTTCTCTCTGTTCCCCCACTTCAGGTTCAGCCTCAGCCTATCGCCTTTCCCCCTTGTTGCATGCATTCCGCACCAGTCAATTAGTCAATCACTCTCGGTTACATTCCTCACGCTTTCGTTATTGTTTTCAATTTCACTCCCCTACTTAAACCTCCCGCTGGCTGCTATTCGGCGCCAGTTCGTTAACGTACTTCGTGTGTATCCTGGTCTCCTGTTTTTTGGTACTATTCACTGAAAGCTCTGTTGTGGGTTTTTCCCTGTTAAACTCCTTGGTTCCAAGATCAGTGTTTGTAGTTATCCAGCCTGTAGCAGTCAAGTCCCCCTGTATGTGTTGCGGTACCCCTGCTTCTAATTAACGTTGCCTGCGCAGTTGGGTGCTCTGCCTCCAGCCCAGTTCCTGTTGGACCCCCCGGTCCAGATCCCGTTCCCGTGATCCAGTTCCTGTTGGACCTCCCGGTCCAGATCCAGTTCAGTTCCGGTTCGGAACCCACCTCCTGTCTCAAGTCCAGTTCCGGTTCGGAACAACCCTCCGTTCCCGTGATCCAGTTCCTGTTGGACCTCCCGGTCCAGATCCAGTCCGGTTCCGGTTCGGAACTCTCCTCCTGTATCAAGTCCAGTTCCGGTTCGGAACACCCTTCGTTCCCGTGATCCAGTTCCTGTTGGACCTCCCGGTCCAGATCCAGTCCGGTTCCGGTTCGGAACTCACCTCCTGTATCAAGTCCAGTTCCGGTTCGGAACAACCCTTCGTTCCCGTGATCCAGTTCCTGTTGGACCTCCCGGTCCAGATCCGGTCCAGTTCCGGTTCGGAACAAAACCTTCGTTCCCGTGATCCAGTTCCTGTTGGACCTCCCGGTCCAGATCAAGTCCAGTTCCGGTTCGGAACAACCCTTCGTTCCCGTGATCCGGTTCCAGTGTGGGCCTCCTGGTCCAGTACAAGTCCAGCTCCGGCTTGGAGCAGTTCGCTACATCCTCGACCCGTTTTACTATTGTGTTAAACTTGTGTTTAGCTTGGGACTACCCCAAAGCTCATAATAAATCCTCATTTCTGTTTCCCTGTCTCTTAGTCGTTGCATTTGGGTTCAGCCCGTGTTTGGTTCGTGACAGAACGAACTGGCCTAAAAACATGGACCCAGCCGACCTCGAGCAGATTCGCCACGCCTTTTCCTGCCAATCCGCGGTCAGCGACAAACAGGGCCGCCGGATGGACGACGTGTTGGAAGTGCTGGGGGGGCTTACGGAGCAGGTTGCTCAGCTAGCGCTTCACCTGCCTCTTCCTCGGATCCCTGTGGGCCCGACCCCTCCAACACCCGAACTGTCTCCCGAGGCTCCGGTCCCCGCTCCTGGCCGGGAGCCCAGAGTTCAACACCCCGAATTATACCGCGGGGGGCTGGGGAGGTGCCGCGAATTTTTAATGAAGTGCGACATTGTTTTTCGCATGCAGCCCACTTCCTTCGCCTCCGACCCATGCAAGATCGCCTTCGTCATGAGCAGCCTGGGAGGCAGTGCCCTGGAGTGGGCCACAGCTATTTGGGACAGTCAGGCTCCTACATGCAACAACTTCGCCCTCTTCACCTCGGAGATGCGGCGCGTCTTTGACCACCCAATCTGCGGTCTAGACGCTACCCAGCGCCTTCTACAGGTCCGGCAGGGCAGCCGCAGCGTAGCGGAGATGGCTATCCAGTTCCGCACCCTCGCTGCTGAGGCGGGATGGAATGACACCTCCCTTCAGGGGGCCTTTCGTCAGGCTCTCAGTGAGGAGCTGAAGGACCAGCTAGCTACTCGGGAGGAGGCTAACTCACTCAACGGCCTCATCAGTCTGGCTATAGCCATTGACAACCGTCTCAGAACCCGGGCCCGTGAGCGAGGGAAGAATCCCTCCCGTCTTCCGCCCTCTGCCCCTTCCCGGGCTCGCCAACCCTCTCCCGTCCAGGGACCGAGAGTCGTCGCTTTGTCTCCCGAGGAGGAGCCCATGCAACTGGGCAAGATCACTGTGGACGCCGAGGAGCGCCAACGCCGGTTCCGCACCAAGTCCTGTTTCTACTGTGGCAAGACAGGCCACCAAATCGCTTCTTGTCCCATCCGCCCAAAAGAGATGGCTCGCCAGTAAAACTGGGCGTACTGACGAGCCCCATTATCCCAAACCATGCGGCCCAGAACCGCCTTGAATTCAAGGCCACTCTCCTTTGGAGGGACAACACCGCCTCTACATCTGCCCTAATTGACTCCGGGGCCGATTCCAATTTTATTGACATAACCTTTGTCAAAAGGTACGGGATTCCCACGGAGGTCTTAACTAACCCCATCACGGCTCTCGCCCTGGACGGTAGGAGTCTGGGGTTAGTTACCCACTCCACCGTTCCCCTGCAGCTTATTTTGTCTGGCAATCATCGGGAGACAATCCAACTCCTACTTATCCACGCTAAACAGTCCTCCATGGTCCTGGGACAGACCTGGCTGCGCCTTCACAACCCCCACATCGATTGGCGAGCCGGTCGCATCCTGGCATGGAGCGGTCACTGTTTAGCCAACTGTCTCCGCTCTGCTCTACCCCCCCCGGGGGCCAAGTGTAACAGACCTATCCCTCCTGTACCTGACCTAGCTAATGTTCCCAGCCATTATCATGACCTGTCGCAAGTTTTCTCAAAATCACGTGCTCTGTCTTTGCCTCCTCACAGACCCTACGACTGTTGCATAGACCTGCTGGCGGGAGCCAAGCTTCCATCTGGTCGCCTCTACAGTCTGTCGGGCCCGGAGAAGCTGGCCATGGAAACCTACATCCACGAGTCACTTGCGTCAGGCATAATCCGTCCCTCCTCATCCCCGGTTGGTGCAGGGTTCTTCTTCGTCGGGAAGAAGGACGGCTCATTGCGGCCCTGCATCGACTACCGGGGCCTCAACGAGGTTACTGTTCGCAATAAGTATCCTCTCCCCCTCATTAACACTGCTTTTGAACCCCTCTCCCAGGCAGTCATCTTCACCAAGCTCGACCTCCGCAACGCGTACCACCTGGTGCGCATACGCGAAGGGGACGAGTGGAAGACTGCGTTTAACACCCCGTTGGGCCACTACGAATATATGGTGGTCCCGTTCGGCCTCACTAATGCCCCAGCAGTCTTCCAGGGGATGGTGAACGATGTCCTTCGTGACCTGTTGGGCAAGAGTGTTTTGTGTACATAGATGACATCCTCATCTTTTCCAAGTCCCCCCAGGAACACGTTCTCCACGTCCGGGAGGTTCTCCAGTGGCTACTGGAGAACCAGCTCTTCGTGAAAGCCGAGAAGTGCTCGTTCCACGTCTCGTCCGTCCCGTTCCTCGGCTTCATCATCGAGAAGGGCAGTATCCGGGCGGACCCTACTAAGGTCAAGGCGGTGACAGAATGGCCCCAACCATCTTCACGTAAGCACCTCCAACAGTTCCTCGGGTTCGCTAATTTTTATCGTCGGTTCATCCGCAATTACAGTGTCATTGCTGCCCCACTTACCAAACTCACCTCCACGTCCATTCCCTATTGCTGGAATCCCGAGGCTCAACGGGCCTTTGAACAGCTCAAGGTTCTATTTTCCACTGCTCCCATTCTCTGTCACCCCGACACCACCCGTCAGTTTACTGTGGAGGTTGATGCCTCCGACACCGGTGTGGGGGCCATTCTGTCTCAGCGTGCCGCCTTGGACAGCAAGCTCCATCCCTGTGCCTTCTTCTCCCGGAGACTGTCCTCCGCTGAGCGCAACTATTATGTCGGGGACCGGGAACTTCTGGCAATAAAGCTGGCACTTGAGGAGTGGCGTCATTGGCTGGAGGGGGCAGGTAACCCATTTATTGTCCTCACGGACCATCACAATTTGGTTTACATCAGGTCCGCCAAGAGGCTTAACGCCCGTCAGGCTAGGTGGTCGCTGTTTTTTGCCCGGTTTAATTTCTCAGTAACCTTCCGCCCTGGCTCTCGTAACACCAAGGCTGATGCCTTGTCCCGTATTTTCCCCCCCCCCTCCAGTCCTGCTGATCCGGAGCCCATTATACCCACATCCTGTATTGTGGCTGCGGTGTCCTGGGAGATCGAAGAGATCGTGAAGGCCGCCCAGGCCTCCCAACCGGATCCCCGCAATAATCCTAACTCCTCTCTTTTTGTGCCCGACTCTGTCCGTCCCCAGGTCCTGGAATGGGTTCACGCCTCCCGTCTGGCTTGTCACCCAGGTGTTGCCAGAACCATCGCCCTGGTCAGGAGGAGCTTTTGGTGGCCCACCCTCAAGGGGGATACCCGTGCTTTTGTCCTGGCCTGCCCTGTGTGCGCCAGGAGCAAGGCATCCCACCAGCCTCCCTCCGGTCTTCTCCACCCCCTCCCTGTCCCGGGCCGTCCTTGGAGTCACATTGGGGTAGACTTCGTCACCGGGCTACCGTTGTCAGAGGGCAACACCACCATCCTGACAATTGTGGACCGGTTCTCCAAGGCGGTTCACTTTATCCCACTTCCCAAACTCCCTTCCGCCCTCGAAACAGCGGAGCTCCTGGTGCTGCACGTTGTCAGGTTGCACGGGATCCCATCCGACATCGTATCGGACCGTGGGCCCCAATTCTCCTCCCAGGTTTGGAAGGCGTTCTGTGTGGCCCTGGGTGCTTCGGCTAGTCTGTCGTCGGGGTTCCATCCCCAGACTAACGGCCAGGCGGAGAGGGCGAACCAGGACCTGGGGGCCGCCCTGCGGTGCATCACTGCTCGCAATCCCGCTTCCTGGAGCCGTTTCCTCCCTTGGGTGGAGTATGCGCATAACTCCCTGAAGTGCGCTTCCACGGGGATGTCTCCCTTCGAGTGCTCATTAGGGTACCAACCTCCCCTCCTCCCGGCCCAGGAAGCCGAGGTGGCAGTTCCCACCGTCAAGTCCCACTTCCTGAGATGCAAGCGGACGTGGAGACTCACACGCACCGCACTCCTTCGCTCAAACTCCCGTACCCAGCGCCTGGCGGACCTTCACAGGACCGCAGCCCCGCAGTACAAGGCCGGTCAGCAGGTCTGGCTGTCCACAGCCAATATTCCCCTCCCCACGTCATCTAAGAAACTTCAACCCCGGTTTATTGGTCCCTTCCCCATTGTTTGCCTTGTCAACCCCGTTTCTGTTAAACTCTCCCTCCCTGTTTCCCTTAAGGTCCACCCTGTTTTTCACGTGAGCCAGATTAAGCCTGTCGCCTCCAGCCCCCTCAGTGCCCCGGCGGTCACTCCACCTCCGCCCCGGATCATCGACCACGCCCCGGCCTACACGGTGAGTCGGATACTCGACATTCGCCGCAAGGGCCGGGGCTTCCAATACCTGGTCGACTGGGAGGGTTATGGCCCGGAGGAGCGGTCCTGGCTCCACAAGAGCCTTATTCTGGACCACTCTCTCATCTCCGACTTTCACAACCAGTTCCCGGACAAGACTAGGCCTCCAGATACGCCAGGTGGCGTTCTTTGAGGGGGGGTACTGTAACGTTCCGCTCCCTTCCTGTCCGTTCTCCATGTTTTCCCTTTCCTCCCGTGTCATGTTGGATTCCCTGTGTCCGTGTTTTCCCTGTCGCTACAGGCTGGGCGTGCCCCTTCTGTCTGTTTCTCTCTGTTCCCCCACTTCAGGTTCAGCCTCAGCCTATCGCCTTTCCCCCTTGTTGCATGCATTCCGCACCAGTCAATTAGTCAATCACTCTCGGTTACATTCCTCACGCTTTCGTTATTGTTTTCAATTTCACTCCCCTACTTAAACCTCCCGCTGGCTGCTATTCGGCGCCAGTTCGTTAACGTACTTCGTGTGTATCCTGGTCTCCTGTTTTTTGGTACTATTCACTGAAAGCTCTGTTGTGGGTTTTTCCCTGTTAAACTCCTTGGTTCCAAGATCAGTGTTTGTAGTTATCCAGCCTGTAGCAGTCAAGTCCCCCTGTATGTGTTGCGGTACCCCTGCTTCTAATTAACGTTGCCTGCGCAGTTGGGTGCTCTGCCTCCAGCCCAGTTCCTGTTGGACCCCCCGGTCCAGATCCCGTTCCCGTGATCCAGTTCCTGTTGGACCTCCCGGTCCAGATCCAGTTCAGTTCCGGTTCGGAACCCACCTCCTGTCTCAAGTCCAGTTCCGGTTCGGAACAACCCTCCGTTCCCGTGATCCAGTTCCTGTTGGACCTCCCGGTCCAGATCCAGTCCGGTTCCGGTTCGGAACTCTCCTCCTGTATCAAGTCCAGTTCCGGTTCGGAACACCCTTCGTTCCCGTGATCCAGTTCCTGTTGGACCTCCCGGTCCAGATCCAGTCCGGTTCCGGTTCGGAACTCACCTCCTGTATCAAGTCCAGTTCCGGTTCGGAACAACCCTTCGTTCCCGTGATCCAGTTCCTGTTGGACCTCCCGGTCCAGATCCGGTCCAGTTCCGGTTCGGAACAAAACCTTCGTTCCCGTGATCCAGTTCCTGTTGGACCTCCCGGTCCAGATCAAGTCCAGTTCCGGTTCGGAACAACCCTTCGTTCCCGTGATCCGGTTCCAGTGTGGGCCTCCTGGTCCAGTACAAGTCCAGCTCCGGCTTGGAGCAGTTCGCTACATCCTCGACCCGTTTTACTATTGTGTTAAACTTGTGTTTAGCTTGGGACTACCCCAAAGCTCATAATAAATCCTCATTTCTGTCTCTTGGTCGTTGCATTTGGGTTCAGCCCGTGTTTGGTTCGTGACATTAATACCAATGTCTGGTCAAAATCTCATGTGAATAGCTACATTTGAAATATGTTTGATAATAAAATTGTTGACGTGTCCAATACTTATTTCCCCCATTGTATCTTTTCGACCATCAACATTATCTGTATTCGGATAGAAATTGGAAGTAGGCGGGGCTTTTACCGAAAGTTGCATTGCATATAAGAAATGTGATCCCTTTTTTTTTTGGAAATGTGAATATAATAGTTGCTAGCCTAGCTTACTCAGTGAGCTGAAGATAGTGGCGAGAGTCTCCGTCTGGGAGATTCGATTTTAAATAGATTGATTACAATTGATCTAGCCTAGTTGTTATTACTGCACGTGTGTGTGCGCGCCCGTGTGTGTGTGTGTGTGTGTGTGTGTGTTAGCTAGCCTACTGCTGCATGTTGGCTAGTCAGCCTATACCTTCCTCAAAATTTGGAATACATCACATATATTAAAATACACTACCATATCTGTCTCTCTCTCTCTTACGTTCTTTAGCACTCTCACGGCGAAGCAGCAGGCGTCAACAGAGGCAACCCCCCCGGCGTCTCAGGCATAAAATATAGGCTATATAAATTAAATGATGAGCTAATTACAGTACCTTAGTTTCACTTGTAAATCTAAAATAGCACAAAGAGACTGAAATGATGAAGGAATAAGTAACATTCTATAATAATTTGATTTAATTGGGCATTTATTAAGTTGTCCTCCATAAGGGAGGAGGGGGGAGGGGGGGTGGAGAGTATGGCTAAAATATAAATTAAAATGATGAGCCAGTTACAGTAACGTAGTTTCATATAGAAAATAGCACAAAGAGACTGAAATGATGAAGGAATACAGCTCATCTTTAATATACTTGTTTCCAAATAAGATTAGATAATGATTTGGTATTATTGGGCATAAATAAAGGTCACCTCCTATAAGATGAGGGGGGGGTGGAGGTGTGGTTAAAATGTAATAAAATGATCTTATCCACTAATGTACTGATTAGCCTTTAGCTATATGAAAGCATCTCAAATCTCATCTAGGGCTTTGAAAAAAATAATTCTCAAAATTTTCATAAATTAAACACTTTATTTAAAAAAATTCCCTGTGTGAGGTTGTGTAGAAATGCAGGAAATTCGTTTTAAAAGGCTCAAATTTTGGACCCCCAGATCCCAGCTATTTCGGCCCCCTTTGTGCCCCACCAACATCTCTTAATGCCACCCCCCCCCCCCCCCCCCCAATCAAAGCAGTCTTGAAACGGCCCTGTGTACAATATATAATCAACTCAGAATGGAAAGGCAGTTTTATAAAAACATCAAACCATTCCATTATACATTTGAATGGAAACTATTTCCACAATAATAGCTATTTCTGCCTGTTGTGATTTCATGTTGTACTTTTTTTAAATTAGTTTTTAATTTTACTATATGAACTTGTAAATGATTATGTATAGTAATATTATTATCATTACTATTATTATGCTTTATAAAATTCAAGGGAAAGACTTAAGGATTATAGCCTAATGAAAAAAACACTCTCAATGAAAAAAGTAAAATGAGCAGTCCAACAAGATGCATTTATATGCTAACAGTAACAACAAAAGTTGAAGAACACCTGAAAAGCTTTTAATTCAAGAAAATAAAAAAGTCGGGATATGGCTGCATTTCAACAGCTTTTAATATGGTTTTACTATTCAATTGGTTAACCGATCACCACGACAAGTCTAGTTAAAACATTTTCGTTAAAACTAATTTAGTTTTATTAATTGCGTTGCAATTTTGGGTTTATGGAATGGCGAGATTGACGGAATCGATTACGCAGCAATATAGAGGCAGAACGGATGGTCGGTAGCTATAGCTAAAAATTCAAACATACATACAATAATGATTTTGATAGCCAGTAAGTGACATTTCAAAACGGGACATAGGCTACTGATTCTAGATGTTTCTTTGCTTTCTTTTAAAAGGTGTTTTTACGTTCTGAAAAAAGTGGCGAGATTAAGCGCATCCGAATTAAAGCGAGTAGCATCAAAGGGATAGTATCGTTTGCATGGAAGATGTTGAGATTTTTCATTTAACGTTTTGTTTCTTTTTTTTGCTGTCCCAAGATTGACATAGGCCTATATAAGGCACACTGTTCGATTATAGCGAGCACGTTAAAGATATAGGGTGAGTATGCGTAATTTCAGGGACTGCCGATTGAGTCACATGGCCCATATCGAACGGTTCCATCCCTAATTATATATTTTAATGTTTTAATAAAACAATAAACAATCCAATGCTTAATTATCTAAAGTTCAGAAGAGCCATACAGACAGGTGGGCACTGAATCAAAGATTTCCCTGCTGCAATTTAATTATTTCCCACATCCTAATATGTACTGGCAACTTCGGATAGGAAAAAAATCAGTTTCCAACCCACTATTCGTGCACTTTCGGATTTCTGCTTCGTGCACACCCCTATTACATAGTATACCAGTGTTCTACACCTCCATTCTGTACATTACAATTGTATATCAGTGTTTAACGCCTTCTCTCTGTACATGAAACATATTTAGTCTCATTATTTGTTATCTTCTTTCATGTTTCCGCTGTACCAGATATATACAAATACTTTTTTATGACATTAAGATGTGAAAATGCCCTGGCAAAATATATGTAAAATGTTACTGTACTGAAACAAAAGCCAATAACAGGATTAACAGGAGGAATCAGGTGAATGTATAAATAAATAAAACGGTGGTATACTCACGCATCAGTGCTGTCACTCTGTTTGCCAGCATGATGTCCGTCGTGTCGATATGTGGCAGTTTAACTTGTGCTGTTAAAGACGTGATATGAGAAAGACCCTGATATGCTTAGTGGTGAATAAACCAGCGAGGGAATCTCAGTTTTGGGCCTGCACAAGGGGCGTTTGCCTTTAACTCCGAGGTGTTTGCGGTCAGTGAGTCTGCCATGCTCTTTCACAGGCCACTTCCCGTTCTCAAACCTCATTTCTGTTTGCCGTATTTTAAGAAAGCAATTTCATATCTGCTATTGACCTTACATACCACTGCTCACTGCTTTCAAGAATCAATAGTTTTTAAGCATCATGTAACTATCTTTTAACTTCTTCGTAAGGTATGTGCTATGGTAACCCCCCAACCCCCCTACAAAATAAATATATAAATGTTTTCCCAGCATTGGCCAGCACCACAGAGTTGACTAAATGCACTTTTTCCTCTGATAAATATCAGTGGTGCTGAGGCAGAGTGACATTTATCAGACACTTAAATCATCCCCTCTTTAGCTGTGGGCCTCAGTTCCATAGATACTTATCTAAGAAAATGTTCTCGCCACATCAGCACTGCTGTGCAATGCTAGAAACATCACAGTAATGTACAGGTAGAGCCAACAGTCACTGCAAAATAACAAAAAATAAGTCAACCGTAACAAGCATTTTAGCCTTATATTTAGACTTAAAATCTTATTTCTATTACTTTTTTGCTAAATAAGACCAAGATTGCCAATAGGGTGAGAGTTTTACTCATTTCAAGATTTGCCAATGGGGTAAGAATTTCATTTGTCAAGAAAAAAGTAACTTAAAACAAGCTAAATTTTCTACTTCTAAGATTTTAAGTCTCACTACAAGCCTTGTTCAGACAGACTTTTTTTCAGTGTAAATCTTTCATAAATCCCCTTTAAGAGCCAGCTGGGAGAGAAGCTGTTTGCTCAAACCTGGATGAAGCAGAACTCCACAAGAGACAAAGTTTCTCTCTGGACCAAGTGTAGCACAGTTAGGCTCGCCGTGCTCAGGCTGTGCTGTAGCAGTGGGCCTGGGATATAGTGGGCCCAATCATCCAAGGCCTTAGATTCAGATGTGATGATATGCCTTAGAGTTAGATTTGATGCATTTAGATTTGGTACATATTTGACTTGGTGTGTTAAACAGGCTAGCATAGTAGGCAGAGGTTTGAGTGGACAGGGGACAGTGGACAGGGAACAGGAGTCGCATTCAGACACAGCCTAATAAACTGCAATTCTATTAGTTGTACTAAGCTGAAGGAGGAAAGAAGTACTACAGGAAGTGAGGTATGTGGAACATACTCAAATATGCAAAAATAAACAGACAAACACACTGTATTCAAACTGATCATTAAGTTTTACTGCATGTGTGGACCATACCTGTCAACCCTCCCGTATTTCCAGGGTTTTTCCAGTATTTTAACTGCCTGCCATGGAGCCGTGTTGTCAGTAAAGCCCTGCTATTCCCACTCCAGTGCAACAGGTGGCAGTATGCTGCACAGTACAGTAAGTAGCATACTTCTGTGCTTGCGACATTTGCATTGTGCGAAACATGAAGTTGTTGCCTGTACGAGACTTTGGCAAAATGTAACAAGATAAACTCTTCAGGGTTAATCAGAAAACAGCTGTAGCTGAATAAACGGGTAAGTAATTGGTTTCCTAAACATATTTATACGAGAGATTTTGGATAAAAAAATTTGGTGTCTTCTGAACCGAAAGTGCATCAGGTACTGGTAGCTAACGTTACTGTATATAATAACCTACAATAAGCAAGGGAAAACGGTGAATGCTTAATGTTATTCAGTGGCGGGCCGTGCATTTCACACCTAGGCCTTCAGTGATGTCCTACACAGTCCTACCTGAATTATTCCACCTCTTAATACCATCATTATGACGCCATGGCTCTAGAAACTATACATTTAGACAGAAACGCAGTATAACCGGGCGTTGCATCACCTTAACATAGTCAAGTACAACAGTTATATTCATATTTCCGAAGCATTTATAATCAATAAATCCGCATTTACAATTAAGAGTGTTAAACTACCAGCTTTAAGATCGCTTGGATACTGTCAAAACTTTAAAATAAAAGGCGCTTTTAAGGGATTAGTCTACAAAGTTTTATTAAGTCCACCAAAAGTATGTTAGCTCTAACAAGTTTGTTCGCTAAACAGCGCATTGTCGCACCCAAAGCAGTTTCATTTAAGAAACGTGACGATAAAGACACATAAACTATTCACTGAAAATAAAAGAAAACAAACAAATAATTTGCATTTGTTCATAAGGATATATTTGCGACAGTGGTGAAAGTGTATTCCTAGCCTTGAATGTCCACTTTGACTCGCTAGCGTCGGCTCGCTAGCGTCAGGGTTGGCCGTTCTCTTCTGACGATGTCTAGCTTTTCTTGAAAAGTTCGTCTTGAAAATGACGTTGTAATTATATCTGCGACCAAATCGATCTCTTCTCCTCCTTCAGCCATTGTGGGTTGAAAAAAAACAGCTTGTAGAAATCTACACAAATGAGCTCGTTCAAGTTCAGTTTGCTAGCTCTGCGATAGCTCTGCCTCTCAATAGTGCGTATCCAATCAAAAGACGTGCACGTGCTGACGTTATCGTACGCCTGCTAGCTGGCCCCGGTGTCGCCAACTCGAAATCTGATTGGTTAACGCCACAGTTAACGTTCCGTTCACTTTAAGCTACAGGGGCCCGCAATGTTTATTCTGAAGGCCTAAGGGCAGATTTCTTGGACCCTGGCAACACATTATGGCTGAAATATGATTGGATAAAAGCTCTAACATAAAGGCCAGCCCTCCAAATCTCGATCTGAGGCTGGAAGCAGCGCAACCAAGAGGAAAGCTATGAAATGAAGAGAATAGACTATGGGGAATAATTTAATACATATTTGTGGAAAAAATATATCAAAATTAAATTTATATTCTGATGATGTTTAGGCCAGCAGAGAAGGCCTTGCTGGCCCTGACGGCCCGCCACTGATGTTATTTATAGGCGATAACGTTTAAAAAAAATATTATTGTTTCTATATTAATAGTGCATTTTAAAGTCTGTAGCTGTGGCGAGAGGAGGGTCATAAGTGCTTTTGGCTATTAATAGCACCCTCCTATCTTATCGCCCTGCAGTGTAACTGGAGAAGTTGAGATTTTCGCAAGAGGCTACCCTTTTAAACAATTCTGCATCAACATGTACGGGGTTTTCTTAAAGCTGTCGTTTATAATTTCAGACAAACATGAATACTGTAATTGAGACTGATACATCTCATCACTAGGGGCAAAGTGGATCGAGTTAAATACATGTATTATGCATATACTGCATGTGACTATTCTGAAATATATGTAGTCTGAACGTTTTACTTTCAACCATATATTTAACCACCCGATTGTAATCATCTCCTAGTTAACCCAACTAGTTAACCCAATTCTTTTTACTCTGCAAGCAGTAAAGTCGCCTGGTGAGTAGATCTCCAGAACCGAGTGTGGGCACCCCTGTCGAATTGCAAGGATAGTGTTGGGGTTGGGGTAACGTTTCCAATTAATTACTCAACTGTGGTGGCCCGCCACAGTTTCAGAATGACCCCAAAATATGTTTTATACTTTTTAAATAATATTAGAAAGAAAAAAAGAAAGTTGCACACTCTATATGCTCCAATTCCATTTATTAGTAGGCAACGTTTTGGCAATAACTGGAATTGGAGCATATAGAGTGAGTGTGTAACTTTTTTTTTTTTTTTCTAATATTAGTTTACTGTTAGTCAGTACCTCGCTAAGTTATCTGATGTGCATCCTCCCTCTCCACAATCGTATTTCATAATCATGACAAAGATGTTGAAGATATGCTGTTAAAAGTTAAAGGATTTATTAAATTGACTGCGTCATCGCCATTCATACGAATACAACTTATACCACAAAATTCTTCATGGATCTAGTTGCTAATTTTGCTCTGAAAGTACACCAGATTGATGCATTTAACTTTCAAATGTACAAAATGTTCTCCCAGGGGGGCATGGCCCCGGACCCCCCTAGAGGGTTCAGAGTCCGTGAACACTGATCTCCCTCATTTTCAAAGCCCAATGTTGACAGGTATGGTGTGGACAGTAATGTCTCTGGGTCTGTGAGATTCAAGGCACATCCTATAGGGGGCGATAGAGATGTCACAAACAGAAGCACTTCTTTACTGTTCTAACCCAATGAAGTCAAATAAATGCTATAAATTTACATTAGTATTTAAAGACATGTACTTGCATACTGGATGTGCTGCTTGTCTGACACCCCTTCCACACCTTAAGTCGGCATCAAGCATCCTCCTCCAATCTCTCAGAAAGTACTGTATCCTTCTAAGACCGAGTGTCCCCATATGTGGACATCATGATTCGTTTTTATAGTTATCAGGTCCCAATAAGCCCAAATAGCAAAGAGAAATTAAAAAAGCATTGGGTCTTAGGAGGGTATGACACTCTCTCTTGTGAGGTTACAGCGCCCTCTGCAGGCTGGAGATATTACTGGTACAAAGGAACTGGATCACATGACATTCCCCTTATTGCCAGCACAATAGCTAGCAACTATTTTGAAGCTAGCAACACTTCTGTGGAGATCACGTGACAATTTATATCAAAATAAAAGATAGGTATCGTTTGACTGGACTAAGTGGATTTATTGTTACTTATAGCAATTTTAGGTCACAGCACCAGCAACACTTGACTGAACCCTGCTTACAGCTGATGAATATAGTGCCATATCCTCGACTGCTGATTGGTCTGTACTGCCTTTGCTGGAGATAATGCCACCATACTTATATAAATTTTAGATCGCAGCCTGCTGATTGGCATTATCTCCAGCAAAGGCAGTACAAACCAATCAAAAAGTGAGGATATGGCAAAATGGCACTATAATCGCCAACTATAGTAAGTTCAGCCAAGTGTTGCTAGTGCTGCGATGTAAAATTGCTATAAGTATCATATCCACTTTGTTCAGTCCCTGAGGTTATCAGAATACCCCCATTATATAATGGCATTATTTTCAGCAAAGGTTGCACATGACAATCATGTCATAGTCCAGGATACATGGTGAACAAAAATATACGAGGTGCAGGTAATTATACTTTTCACCTTGTAAAGAATAATTACATTTCGTTTTGACAGATCATTTATTGATATGAGTTGTAGCCTACAAGCTAATGGTTTAACATTTTGCACAAATAACCTCATAGCCTACATTATAGCATTATGAACCTGGTTTGAAAGTCAAAATGTTCTCACGTTGAACAAATTAATCATTAATTTCCGCATAGGCCTATATAACTAAATCACATAAATGGATAAATTAATTCATTCTTTTTTTATTTATTCTATTCATAAATGGGATGCAATTTCTAATAGCCTATGTAATCAATTATATAAAATCCAGAAATTTCAATAAACTATTTAAAAATATGTTTCAGTAACTCTTGCAAACCTCTTGACAAACACGAAAATACTAGGTTTAGGCTACGTTACTTAGCTAAAAGAATGTTATGCAGCAAGATATAAAATTAATCCGTTTTGTTGATCCTGTGTAAAATTAGCGTTTTCCACTTAATAACCCTACAGCTCAGAGATAATGATCGTCGCGCATAAATTTATTCCGGTCACGAAAACATTCAAAACTTAAAAGAGAAATAGAAATAACTGTTACGTTTCTCCATCCCGCGGACCCACCATCTACGGGAAGAACCGCTGGGGTCGGGTGCGCTGCCAGACAGGTGGCAGTGAAAGTAGAGGGTCTCGACGGACCAGACCCGGGCGGCAGAGGCTGGCTTTGGGGACGTGGAATGTCACCTCTCTGGGGGGGAAGGAGCCGGAACTTGTGCGGGAGGTGGAGCGCTACCGGTTAGATCTGGTGGGGCTTACCTCTACGCACAGCCTCGGCTCTGGAACCTTACTCCTGGATAGGGGTTGGACTCTATTCTTTTCCGGAGTTGCTCATGGTGTGAGGCGCCAGGCGGGTGTGGGGATACTCACAAGCCCCCGGCTGAGTGCTGCTACGTTGGAGTTCACCCCGGTGGATAAGAGGGTCGCCTCCCTGCGACTAAGGGTGGCGGGGGGGAAAACTCTGACTGTTGTCTGTGCATATGCACCGAACAGCAGTTCGGAGTATTCGGCCTTCTTGGAAACCCTGAATGGAGTCCTGCATGGGGCTCCTGTAGGGGACTCCGTAGTCCTGCTGGGGGACTTCAACGCACACGTGGGTAACGATGGGGATACTTGGAGGGGCGTGATTGGGAGGAACGGTCCCCCTGATCTAAACCTGAGTGGTGGTTTGTTATTGGACTTCTGTGCTAGTCATGGATTAACCATAACAAACACCATGTTCATGCATAAGGATGCCCATAAGTGTACATGGTACCAGAGCACCCTAGGCCGAAGGTCGATGATCGATTTTGTTATCGTATCATCTGATCTGAGGCCACATGTACTGGACACTCGGGTGAAGAGAGGGGCGGAGCTGTCAACTGATCACCATCTGGTGGTGAGTTGGGTCGGCTGGCCGAGGAAGCCTCTGGACAGACCTGGCAAGCCCAAACGGGTAGTGCGGGTAAACTGGGAACGTCTGGAGGAGGTCCTTGTTCGGGAAACCTTCAACTCTCACCTCCGGCAGAGCTTTTCTGGCATCCCTGTGGAGGTTGGGGGCATTGAACCAGAGTGGTCAATGTTCAAAGCCTCCATTGCTGAAGCTGCGGCGGGGAGCTGCGGTCTAAAGGTCTTAGGTGCCTCAAGGGGCGGTAACCCTCGAACATCCTGGTGGACACCGGTGGTCAGGGAAGCCGTCCGACTGAAGAAGGAGGCCTTCCGGGATGTGTTATCCCGGGGGACTCCGGAGGCAGTTGCAAGGTACCGACGGGCCCGGAGGACGGCAGCCTCAGCCGTGACAGAGGCAAAGCAGCGGGTGTGGGAGGAGTTCGGAGAAGCCATGGAGAAGGACTTTAAGTCGGCACCAAAGCGCTTCTGGAGAACCGTCCGGCACCTCAGGAGGGGAAAGCGGGGAACCATCCAAGCTGTGTACAGTAAGGATGGGACGCTGCTGACCTCAACTGAGGAGGTAATCGGGCGGTGGAAGGAGCACTTTGGTGAACTCCTGAACCCGACTAACACACCCTCTATGGTAGAGGCAGAGCTGGAGGATGATGGGGGATCAACATCAATTTCCCTGGAGGAAGTCACTGATGTAGTTAAACATCTCCGCAGTGGCAAAGCTCCGGGGATTGATGAGATCCGCCCAGAAATGCTGAAGGCTTTGGGTGTTGAGGGGCTGTCATGGATGACACGTCTCCTTAACATTGCGTGGAAGTCGGGGACAGTGCCAAAGGAGTGGCAGACTGGGGTGGTGTTTCCCTTGTTCAAAAAGGGGGACCAGAGGGTGTGTGCCAACTACAGAGGCATCACATTACTCAGCCTCCCTGGGAAAGTTTACTCCAAGGTGCTGGAAAGGAGGGTCCGGCCGATAGTCGAACTTCAGATTGAAGAGGAACAATGCGGATTCCGTCCTGGTCGTGGAACAATGGACCAGCTTTTTACTCTCGCAAGGATCCTGGAGGGGGCCTGGGAGTATGCCTATCCAGTCTACATGTGTTTTGTGGATTTGGAGAAGGCTTATGACCGGGTTCCCCGGGATCTATTGTGGGAGGTGCTGCGGGAGTATGGGGTGAGGGGGTCACTTCTCAGGGCCATCCAATCTCTGTACTCCCAAAGCGAGAGCTGTGTCCGGGTTCTCGGCAGTAAGTCGGACTCGTTCCCAGTGGGGGTTGGCCTCCGCCAGGGCTGCGCCATGTCACCTATCCTGTTTGTGATATTCATGGACAGGATCTCGAGGCGTAGTCATGGAGGGGAGGGGTTGCAGTTCGGTGGGCTAAGGATTGCATCGCTGCTCTTTGCAGATGATGTGGTCCTGATGGCATCATCGAGCTGTGACCTTCAGCACTCACTGGATCGGTTCGCAGCCGAGTGTGAAGCGGCAGGGATGAGGGTCAGCACCTCTAAATCTGAGGCCATGGTTCTCAGCAGGAAACCGATGGATTGCCTTCTCCGAGTAGGGAATGAGTCCTTACCCCAAGTGAAGGAGTTCAAGTATCTCGGGATCTTGTTCGCGAGTGAGGGGACAATGGAGCGTGAGATGGGCCGGAGAATCGGAGCAGCGGGAGCGGTATTGCGCTCGCTTTACCGCACCGTTGTGACGAAAAGAGAGCTGAGCCAGAAGGCAAAGCTCTCGATCTACCGGTCAATCTTCGTTCCTACTCTCACCTATGGTCATGAAGGGTGGGTCATGACCGAAAGAACAAGATCGCGGATACAAGCGGCCGAAATGGGGTTCCTCAGGAGGGTGGCTGGCATCTCCCTTAGGGATAAGGTGAGAAGCTCAGTCATCCGTGAGGGACTCGGGGTCGAGCCGCTGCTCCTTTGCATAGAAAGGAGCCAGTTGAGGTGGTTCGGGCATCTTGTAAGGATGCCACCTGGTCGCCTCCCTAGGGAGGTGTTCCAGGCACGTCCTGCTGGGAGGAGACCACGGGGTAGACCGAGGACTAGGTGGAGGGATTATATCTCCACGCTAGCCTGGGAACGCCTTGGGATCCCCCAGTCAGAGTTGGTTAATGTGGCCAGGGAAAGGGAAGTTTGGGGCCCCCTGCTGGAACTGCTACCTCCGCGACCCGATTTCGGATAAGCGGGCGAAGATGGATGGATGGATGGATGTTACGTTTCTGTCATATTTATGTCACATTTCATGTTTAGTGTTTGTCACAGTTTATTTTCTGTTTATGTTACGATGCAGTTCATTGTTTGCATACATATTTCCATGTTTTTCCGCAGCCTTGCGTTCATGCTGTTTCTTCTCTTGCTGTCACTCACGCTTCCCTAATTGTTTCATTCTCCCTTGTCTAGTTACTAATATACTAACATTAGATCAGGATTGGGTAATACTAACTATCTAACCATGTGTTCATGTTTACCTTACGTTTCTCATACATGTTAATTACTAATTTACTAACGCTAGGTCAGGATAGGTTACCTACTAACGATTTACTAATTGCCTCATTACGTGTCTCATTTTCTCAAGCTGTTGTGAATTTCCTGCTGCTCTCAAGCTAATGTCTGCACCTGTCTACACCTGCATATAAGATCAGTGTTCATGTCATGTCTTTGTGAAATTGTTGCCTTAGTTTACTATTGTCACTTTTGAGCGTTTTCCATTGTTTTGACTACCGTTATTGATCTAGCCTGTTTATTGACCATCGTTACTGCCTGCCTATTGTTTCCACTGCCTGTTTTTGACCACGAGTTTTGCCTGCTGTCTGTTTGTACCTCTGCCCCGCGGATAGGACTTCGGTCTGACTCCTGCTACGCCCCACGACTACGAACTTTGCTTTTTCCCTGTTTTGTACTTCTGCTACTCTGGTTAACGAACTCTTGCATGGATATCGATTTCGAGACTGCCTTCTCCCTCAGTACTGTATCTTTGGTCTGGCTGGATTTATTGGTTTTTGGACTTTGCTTGTGTGACTACGTTTTTGGATTTCCCCATAATAAAGCCCTTGCGGGAATTTATGATTACGTCAGTGTTCTGAGTCGTGCATTACGGGTCCAACCCGCGCACACCCGTCTCAATAACGTGAATAACTAACTACCGTTACTTTGCTAATTCCAATGAATTATCGCTGGAAAAATAAGAAAGTAGCCTGGTCCTGCGTTACCTCCTTCATGTTAATCACAAACACCCGTTTAATCTCAAAATCTATTTTTTTATCAAAAGTAGATGGTTTTGAACAAAAGAGATAGGGACGTTAGTTAATCATCAGTATGCCATTTCCATTCCTTTTTCAACGTGTTTAATGGGAAACATTCGTTTCTACGTTGTTTTTAGACGTTGGCATATATGACTTTTATTATGAGTCATTTCGTCACGAAATTGTGGGCAACTGTTGCTTGCTTCACACTGCTCCAGCACTGATACACACTCAGTGCTGCTGCTCCTACTCACACAGGGGAGTACAGCTGCAGAGCTGGGAGGGGAAACCCAGTCTGGTACACAGAGTACAGTTGCCCCGCCCACATACAGGTATCAGGTGAGTACTGAGCAGTATTGAGCGGTTACCCCGCCCATATACAGGTATCGGGTGAGTGCTGACAGGTACAGAGTACAGTTGCCCCACCCACATACAGGTATCAGGTGAGTACTGAGTGGTATTGAGCGGTTACCCCGCCCACATACAGGTATCAGGTGAATGCTGAGTGGTATAGAGTACAGTTGCCCCACCCACATACAGGTATCAGCTGAATGCTGACAGGTATAGAGTACACGTGCCCCGCCCACATACAGAGGAGTGCAGTTGCAGAGCCCACATACAGAGGAGTGCAGTTGCAGAGCTCACATACAGAGGAGTGCAGTTGCCCCGCCCACATACAGAGGAGTACAGTTGCCCCGCCCACATACAGAGGAGTGCAGTTGCAGAGCTCACATACAGAGGAGTGCAGTTGCAGAGCTCACATACAGAGGAGTGCAGTTGCAGAGCTCACATACAGAGGAGTGCAGTTGCAGAGCTCACATACAGAGGAGTGCAGTTGCAGAGCTCACATACAGAGGAGTGCAGTTGCAGAGCTCACATACAGAGGAGTGCAGTTGCAGAGCTCACATACAGAGGAGTGCAGTTGCAGAGCTCACATACAGAGGAGTACAGTTGCAGAGCTCACATACAGAGGAGTACAGTTGCAGAGCTCACATACAGAGGAGTGCAGTTGCAGAGCTCACATACAGAGGAGTACAGTTGCAGAGCTCACATACAGAGGAGTACAGTTGCAGAGCCCACATACAGATGAGTGCAGTTGCAGAGCTCACATACAGAGGAGTACAGTTGCAGAGCCCACATACAGAGGAGTGCAGTTGCAGAGCTCACATACAGAGGAGTACAGTTGCAGAGCTCACATACAGAGGAGTGCAGTTGCAGAGCTCACATACAGAGGAGTGCAGTTGCAGAGCTCACATACAGAGGAGTACAGTTGCAGAGCTCACATACAGAGGAGTGCAGTTGCAGAGCTCACATACAGAGGAGTGCAGTTGCAGAGCTCACATACAGAGGAGTGCAGTTGCAGAGCTCACATACAGAGGAGTACAGTTGCAGAGCTCACATACAGAGGAGTGCAGTTGCAGAGCTCACATACAGAGGAGTACAGTTGCAGAGCTCACATACAGAGGAGTGCAGTTGCAGAGCTCACATACAGAGGAGTGCAGTTGCAGAGCTCACATACAGAGGAGTGCAGTTGCAGAGCTCACATACAGAGGAGTGCAGTTGCAGAGCTCACATACAGAGGAGTGCAGTTGCAGAGCTCACATACAGAGGAGTGCAGTTGCAGAGCTCACATACAGAGGAGTACAGTTGCAGAGCTCACATACAGAGGAGTACAGTTGCAGAGCCCACATACAGATGAGTGCAGTTGCAGAGCTCACATACAGAGGAGTACAGTTGCAGAGCCCACATACAGAGGAGTGCAGTTGCAGAGCTCACATACAGAGGAGTACAGTTGCAGAGCTCACATACAGAGGAGTGCAGTTGCAGAGCTCACATACAGAGGAGTGCAGTTGCAGAGCTCACATACAGAGGAGTACAGTTGCAGAGCTCACATACAGAGGAGTGCAGTTGCAGAGCTCACATACAGAGGAGTGCAGTTGCAGAGCTCACATACAGAGGAGTGCAGTTGCAGAGCTCACATACAGAGGAGTACAGTTGCAGAGCTCACATACAGAGGAGTGCAGTTGCAGAGCTCACATACAGAGGAGTGCAGTTGCAGAGCTCACATACAGAGGAGTACAGTTGCAGAGCTCACATACAGAGGAGTACAGTTGCAGAGCTCACATACAGAGGAGTGCAGTTGCAGAGCTCACATACAGAGGAGTGCAGTTGCAGAGCTCACATACAGAGGAGTGCAGTTGCAGAGCTCACATACAGAGGAGTGCAGTTGCAGAGCTCACATACAGAGGAGTGCAGTTGCAGAGCTCACATACAGAGGAGTGCAGTTGCAGAGCTCACATACAGAGGAGTGCAGTTGCAGAGCTCACATACAGAGGAGTGCAGTTGCAGAGCTCAGAGGGGTAACTGACTCCCCTTCTGCACAATAAAGAACACATAGATTATTTATCGTGTTTGCCTTGTACCCTTTTTAAACCAATAAATAGAAATAAAGGAGACAACGAGAAATGTACACGCAGTGTAACTTCTGGCACATTCCATTGCACTTAAAACACAATCAAATCCAAGTGTGAGCAGCAGAGATTGAGCAGAAATGGTGCTGAATGTGGAAGGGAGAAGCTGAGGGCTCTAAAACACGAGACAAAGTTCAGTTTCCAGCAAACGCCATCAGTCCATTCAGCCAAACCCTCCCTCATTCTGAACTGAGTTTGTTCAATATGTAAGGATCTGTGATCTGTCTGTTATGTATTTGTTATTTTCCAGCATCTTGTTTACTTTCCGGTTTTTTCTTAGTTGTCTTGTGTCTGCTTGTTTACATTCGATCTGTCACTCCCAGTTTACGTCTCTGTACTTTTCCGGTGTTTTCATTGGTGTTCGGTTTCCCTCTTGCTTCTTACCTATCTCTGAGCAATTAGATTTACTAATTACCACTAACAGACTAACGATAAGATTAGATCTACTAACTCCACTAACAGACTAATTTGTATATTCTTACTAATCATACTAACGGCAGGGGTGTGTGTATAGTTACTAAATCTCACTAACATATTAGAGCGCACATTTTTCACGCTGTTCTTTCTCTGCTAATCATTCGCAGCTGCACCTAATCTCCTATCCCTGTTCTCTTAATCTTTGCACGATTTCCTGAAACTCCAGGTCATCTGTTATCGTGTATATGTTTGCAATCCAGTCCGCGTTTTCCCTAGTTGTCTACGTGATTGATTATCCGCCCAATGTATTCCTCATTGTTTCTCGTTTGGAGTCCCTCCCTCTCACACACCTGATTCCTCTTGTGTCATTAGTTACCTGTGTATTTAATCCCTGTGTTCTCTTCAGTCCTTTGTCAGAACGTTGATCTACTCATCCTGTGTCTACGCCTTTTTCCTAGCCAGTGATTTGATAGTTTTTCCTGAGACAACCTTGCATTCCGACCATTCTTTTGCCTTGCCCTTGCCTGCCTTGTTTTGTTTACCGTTTACGACCTAGCTTTTGTTTTTGACTATTCTCCTGCCTAGCCCTTTTGTACTTTAGCTTTTTGATTTTTTGGTTTACTGATTTTTGGATTGTCTCACTATTCTATTGCCTGTCGTTTTTGTACCTCGCTATCTCTGACTACCTGGCTTGATTTAAGGAACGGACAATAAACTACCGCTTTGGAATTATTCTGTGGTCTGCGTCTGGGTCTTCCTAGGGAACGTAACAGTACGTTCTGACACGACATGGACCCAGCGGACCCAACCTATCTGCATGCCGCTCTCCAGCGGCAAGGAGTCATGATTGGTCAGCAACAGGCAGCCCTCGAGTCCGTGACCCAAGATCTCCGGTCCCTGATGAGCTACATGAAGGAGATGGCGCCCAACAGACACCCTTCTGCACCCACCAACGTACCCCAACCACCACCAGTGCAACCTCCTCTCACCCGGGAGCCGCGCCTACCTCCACCGGAACGGTACGACGGGGAACCAGGGGAGTGCAGACCATTCTTGACACAATGCACGTTGGTGTTTCAGCTACAGCCTAACACCTTCCCCACTGAGCAAGCCCGCGTAGCGTACATCATCACTCAGCTTACCGGGCGTGCCAAGAAGTGGGGAACAGCCACCTGGGAAGCGGGTCTACCGTGCTGCAGTCGGGCAGAGGACTTCATGGAGGAGATGAAGAGAGTGTTTGACCGTTCTAAGTACGGTCATGAGGCAGCCCGAGAGATGCTTCGATTCCGCCAGGGGAGAAATTCAGCATCTGACTATGCCATCGAGTTCCAGACGCTAGCCACATCCAGCGGCTGGAACAAGAAGTCAATGTTTGATGTCTTCCTCAACGGACTTAATGAAGAAGTGGTGGATGAGATCGTGACCCGAGAACTCCCTTCCAGTCTGGACGAACTCATCGCTTTGGCCATCAGGGTGGATACGCGCCTTCGAGACCGGCAACGGCCATTCCAGAGGAGGCATACTCCTCAGTTCAGCCAGCACGGCAGCAAGGTCGACTCAACTACATCCCTCTCCAGTAAACCTCCTAACCACCACTCACTTGAACAGGAGAACATGGAGATTAACCGCTCCAGGTTATCGGCGGCGGAGAGGGCCCGTCGCATCAAGGACCGGGCTTGCCTTTACTGTGGCAAGACTGGGCATTTTGTGGATAAATGTCCAGTAAAAGATCACGCTCACTAGTGGCCGGAGGAGCACTAGTGGGCGTCATTCCAGTCGACTCCTCCAACCGAAATCGCACGTGCGTTCCCATCACTCTTCAGTGGGACACCAGTACCAAGAAGACCCTGGCCCTTATCGACTCCGGAGCTGAGGCCAATTTTCTGGACGTTGGGGCCGCGACCCGTTGGGGGGTTCCTGTTACACCACTGGAGCGCCCAGTAGTAGCTCACACCCTCAGTGGGAGTCAGATCGCGGAGATTACCCAGCAGAGCCTACCCGTCAACCTACTTGTCTCCGGAAACCATCAGGAGGAGCTTCAGCTCCACATCATCGATTCTCCACACTCACCGGTGATCCTTGGCCATCCCTGGCTAAACCGTCACTGTCCAAAGATCGATTGGCGGAAACATGAGATTGTGGGCTGGAGCCCCTCATGTGCGGTCAGCTGTCTCCAGAAGGCCCACTTACCTGTTCCTGTGCCTCCTGCAGAAGAAAGCCCGGATCTGAAGGGGGTTCCAGTCAAGTATCATGACCTCAAGGAGGTATTCTGTAAGGCGCGTGCTTCGTCATTGCCTCCTCATCGCCCTTATGACTGCGCCATAAACCTGAGGCCTGGCACTTCCCCGCCTAGAGGCCGTCTGTTTTCCCTGTCCCGACCCGAGACGGAGGCCATGGAGAAGTACCTGTCAGAGTCATTGACAGCTGGCATCATCCGCCCTTCTTCCTCTCCGGCTGGAGCAGGATTCTTTTTTGTGGGGAAGAAGGACGGGTCTCTCCGTCCCTGCATCGACTACCGGGGCCTGAACGACATCACCGAGAAAAACCGTTACCCACTCCCGCTCATGTCCACTGCTTTCGAGCAGCTCCAGAAGGCCGTCGTCTTCACTAAGCTGGACCTCAGAAACGCCTACCATCTGGTCCGGATTCGTGAGGGCGACGAATGGAAGACAGCCTTCAATACACCCACTGGACACTGGGAGTACCTGGTGATGCCGTTCGGGCTCACTAATGCCCCCGCGGTCTTCCAGAACCTGGTCAACGATATTCTTGGTGACATGATCAACCTGTATGTTTACGTTTACCTGGACGATATTCTTATTTACTCTCAGAGCCTGGAGGAGCATGAGAAACACGTACACAAGGTACTGGGTCGCCTCCTTGAGAATCGTCTTTTTGTCAAGGCGGAGAAATGTGAGTTCTCCACGTCATCTACCACTTTCCTGGGATTTATCATTGAGGAAGGTCAAGTCAGGATGGATCCAGCTAAGACCAAGGCTGTGTTGGAGTGGCCACGCCCTGAAGACCGGAAGGGACTTCAAAGGTTCCTAGGGTTTGCCAATTTCTACCGCCGATTCATTCGGAATTACAGCTCGGTAGCGGCTCCTCTCACAGCACTCACCTCAGTCAAACTGAAGTTTGCCTGGAACCCCAAGGCTGAGGAGGCTTTCTCTCTCCTTAAAGAACTGTTTACCACAGCCCCCATTCTACGCTACCCCGATCCGGCCGTACAGTTCATCGTAGAGGTGGATGCCTCCAACGTGGGGGTAGGGGCCATCCTATCTCAACGATCCTCGGAGGATCAGAAGGTACACCCTTGTGCCTTCTTTTCCCATCGTCTCACCCCAACGGAGGAGAATTACGACGTTGGAAATCGGGAGTTGCTGGCCGTTAAAATGGCCTTAGAGGAGTGGCGCCACTGGCTGGAGGGAGCACAGATACCATTCTTGGTCTGGACGGACCATAAGAATCTAGAATATTTACAGTCCGCCAAGAGACTTAATTCCCGCCAGGCCAGATGGGCCCTCTTTTTCTCTCGCTTTGACTTTTGTCTGGCTTATCGGCCAGGGACTAAGAATACCAAGCCTGATGCCCTTTCCCGGCGTTTTGAATCCTCATCTAAGGACCCCTGTCCAGACACCATCCTGCCCCAGAGTGTTTTCATTAATGCTATCAGCCTCCCCATAGAAGGTATTGTTAGGAGTGCTCAGAATGGGGAGGCCACTCCCAGTCGCTGTCCTAACCATTGCATGTATGTTCCAGAAGCGGCTCGGTCCCAGGTGCTCCAGTGGGGACATTCGTCGCGACTCTCCGGCCACCCAGGTATCAATCGTACAATCACATTTGTTTTACGCAAGTTTTGGTGGCCGGAGGTCCGACAAGACGTCGCCTCATTTGTCTCCGCCTGCTCAGTCTGTGCACAGAACAAGACATCTCACCAACCTCCTCACGGTGAGCTTCAACCACTTCCCATTCCTCACCGTCCCTGGTCTCATATTGCACTCGATTTTGTCACAGGTTTACCTTCCTCCAATCACTACACCACTATCCTCACCATTGTAGACCGATTTTCTAAGGCTGTTCACTTCGTTCCCCTCACCAAACTCCCTTCCGCTAAGGAAACCTCTAATCTTCTCATACAACACGTGGTGAGATTGCACGGGATTCCCACCGACATTGTCTCCGATAGAGGGCCACAGTTTATAGCATGGTTTTGGAGAGCTTTCTGCAGGTTACTCGGCACTACCACCAGTCTCACATCCGGTTTCCACCCTCAATCTAACGGCCAGACTGAGCGAGCTAATCAGTGTCTTGAGACAGTGCTTAGATGCCTGTGTTCTAGGAATCCCACCACCTGGAGTTCGCAGTTACCCTGGGCCGAGTACGCTATTAACTGTCACACTTCATCTGCCACCAAACTTTCTCCATTTGAATGTACCCTAGGTTACCAACCCCCTCTATTTCCTAGCCAGGAAGCGGAGGTGGGGGTTCCGTCCGCCGAGGCCTTCATCCGGCGCTGTGCCAGAACCTGGAGAACTACTCGCATTAACCTTACCAGAGCCAGTGCCCGGATGAAGGAGGCGGCGGACCGCCACCGAGCCAAGGCTCCCCAGTACCGGGTGGGTCAGAAGGTGTGGCTTTCTGCCAAGGACATTCCCCTCAGAGTTGCGTCACGTAAGCTAGCCCCCCGGTATTTGGGTCCCTTCCCAGTGCTAAGGGTCATCAGTCCCACGGCAGTTCGACTCAAACTCCCCGCTACTATGCGGAGAATACACCCCACGTTCCATGTATCAAGAATCAAACCTGTTGTAACCCACCCCCTTTGTCCCGAACCTGATCCCCCGCCACCCTCCCGAATCATCGATGGCGGAGAGACTTACACCGTTGCTGAGGTGTTGGACGTTCGTCGTCGGGGCCGTGGCCTTCAGTACCTGGTCGACTGGGAAGGTTACGGTCCCGAGGAAAGATCATGGATTCCTTCACGATTCGTTTTGGACAAGGACTTACTCAAGGACTTTCACAAGACTCATCCTGTACCACCTGTTAAAACGCCAAGAGGCGCTTCTTAGGGGGGGGGGTACTGTAAGGATCTGTGATCTGTCTGTTATGTATTTGTTATTTTCCAGCATCTTGTTTACTTTCCGGTTTTTTCTTAGTTGTCTTGTGTCTGCTTGTTTACATTCGATCTGTCACTCCCAGTTTACGTCTCTGTACTTTTCCGGTGTTTTCATTGGTGTTCGGTTTCCCTTTTGCTTCTTACCTATCTCTGAGCAATTAGATTTACTAATTACCACTAACAGACTAACGATAAGATTAGATCTACTAACTCCACTAACAGACTAATTTGTATATTCTTACTAATCATACTAACGGCAGGGGTGTGTGTATAGTTACTAAATCTCACTAACATATTAGAGCGCACATTTTTCACGCTGTTCTTTCTCTGCTAATCATTCGCAGCTGCACCTAATCTCCTATCCCTGTTCTCTTAATCTTTGCACGATTTCCTGAAACTCCAGGTCATCTGTTATCGTGTATATGTTTGCAATCCAGTCCGCGTTTTCCCTAGTTGTCTACGTGATTGATTATCCGCCCAATGTATTCCTCATTGTTTCTCGTTTGGAGTCCCTCCCTCTCACACACCTGATTCCTCTTGTGTCATTAGTTACCTGTGTATTTAATCCCTGTGTTCTCTTCAGTCCTTTGTCAGAACGTTGATCTACTCATCCTGTGTCTACGCCTTTTTCCTAGCCAGTGATTTGATAGTTTTTCCTGAGACAACCTTGCATTCCGACCATTCTTTTGCCTTGCCCTTGCCTGCCTTGTTTTGTTTACCGTTTACGACCTAGCTTTTGTTTTTGACTATTCTCCTGCCTAGCCCTTTTGTACTTTAGCTTTTTGATTTTTTGGTTTACTGATTTTTGGATTGTCTCACTATTCTATTGCCTGTCGTTTTTGTACCTCGCTATCTCTGACTACCTGGCTTGATTTAAGGAACGGACAATAAACTACCCCTTTGGAATTATTCTGTGGTCTGCGTCTGGGTCTTCCTAGGGAACGTAACACAATGGCTCTCTGCTCTATATAGGGGGCTGAGTATTGTGCCTGGGATTAGTGAGCATTTCTCCTCTCCTGGTTCCCAGCCACCACACTCAACCTGCATTGCCACATAGCAGTAGCAGCCACTGGTCCCTTCTGCAGGGCTGTGCCCCAACCCCAAAAGACCCCTCTCCCCTCTCCTTCCTGTGAGGCCACCCTGTGACGTGTCTCTGACATGTTGGGCGGGTCCCAATACTGTAGGAGGTGAATCTGAGCGAGGGTTAGGGTTAGGGGAGTCTAGTTGTGGCCTCTAATGCCCTCTTTCACTGAGTCTGCATCATGTGCTGGCTTCACAGCGAGGGCATGAAGATTATTACCCATAACTCTTTGTGTTAGGTGTGGAGATGGCTCTAACTTCTGGAGAAGCTGTTCTAGAAAGAGGGGGATGCAGCCGAATAGAGAGCTGCAGACGGAGGGAGGGATCTGGACAGATAGTCCCAAGAAAGGAGGGAAGAGAAAAAGAGAGGGAGAGATATAGTTCTGTTACTCTTCCTCTATTTCAGAGTCATACATCTAAATAAAAACAACCTAAACTCTGTACTATACCTATCCCTGCTCATTTTCAGACAAAAAAAAAAAAAGAAATGAAAGGAAAAGTTTAATCAGTCTTTAATCTTTATTTTAAAATATCTCAATACATAAATATATATGTATTAACTGTTGAAAATAGCTTATTTCTTAAGAAGGTCATGGTTTCTCAGCCTGCTCTTCTCTTGTTAGCCATTTCCCTGGGGAGCGCTCGTGTTGCGTCTCTTCCCTTTGTTTTCTTTGTCCATTTCGTGTGTTTGGGTTTTCTTCTTTAATCTGTTCACCTGATCCGTATTTCCTTTCATTATTTAAACCTCGCGTCGTCTTTGTTTGACGCTTCCATATTGCCATTCATTTGACAAGGAAAGCCGGTAATTCCCTCTGTCTCTCTGTCCTAGACAGATTGTCTTCGCCGTCTTCTTTTACCTCTTGTTTGTGTTTTTCGGCTCCCTCGTTGTGAGGTGAGTTTATTATTTTCTTGTTCTATTATTGATTCCCTGTTTGCGGGTTCCCCCCGCTTTGTGGTGTTCATATTGAGCACTTTAAGAACCCTTACTGTCGCGTCTGGTCCTTCGTTCCTAACGCTACCCCTGACAAAAATACATTGTGAACATTATAGCAAAATATAATATTTCATGAATAGAAAATCTTGTATATCAAAGCTGTATAATTATCCAAGCTGTAGAATCCAAATATCTAAAAATATTCTGTATAAAAAGGCAGTAAGATATATAGATATATATTTTGTTAATAAAAATATGGAAGCAAAAGATTTGTAAAGACAGTTCTGTTGGAATAAAATTATAGTTTGAATAGTAATGGAAGTAGTATGAAATGAGTATAAAAATAAAAAATAGTTTTTAATCGTAACAAAGCAACCAGTGCAGATGTACTGCCTTGTTCATCTTGGGCTCAGATGGAAAGATGAACAAACTCCTCAGCTCTGTGGATTAAAAGCATCTTTAAAAATGTGATCTTGCAAAAGAGCAAGTTGGGATGCTGGATAAGTGCTGTATGGCTGATAACACTTCCATGTGTCAATCTGAGAGAGCCAACATGGACGGCTCTGACCTACACATGATGAACACAGCAGCCAAAACTGAAGAGTTTGATGGAAATAAACACAAATATAAAGCAAATGTTTACACAGATTAAAGCTCATTGTTTTAATTTACATTCCTAAATATTGAATCGTTTCATTTCATATTTAAGTGGACTATGCCTGAATAGTCATCACATCATCATCTAGAAAAAGTAATTGATTCACTGTGTCAATTAATGCAAGCTATTATACCCAATGTATACAAGTACCAGCATTTATAATGTCATGCTTTATGAACTGCCTAAGGAACTTACTGGAAATAATTTCAGGTGAATTACTAACTGATGAATCACTTATCTACTTGGATGTAGTTTTGTCACATTCAAACATTTTCCTTGTCATGTGGGTTAAAGTCGTTCTTGTTTGCTCTGAAATCCAAACTTGTGGATGGACACTTTCTCATACAGAACTGTCAATCTCAAAATGCCCCTCCTCTTTGAAGAGGCTCCTCCCCCACATCATCATAGTCCAGCCCAATGGCAGCAGGAGGGCTTTCGAGGACCAGAACATTCTCCCCTACAGGGACGGATTTGGAGACAGAGAGACACAGTCAGGGAAAGGCCCATTTTCAGCAGATACCTGCTGTGATCTTGTAGATCTATATTGGAAGTAAAGGTTTCATTCAAAATATCTTAGTAGGCCTATATCTACACTGAAATGTCTCCTTTCAGTAAAGTTTGCAGGTGGAAAGATATGTGCATATTCTCATGACTGCCCGTGAAGCTATAATTGAAAATGACTTCCAAGAGCCGGTGTATGAAATAAAATGACTGATGAATTTTGATTAAACCATGAAAGCTTGAGTTTTTCATCATGTTATACTGAGTGATCATTTTGTACAGACTCACCGACTTGAATCCAGTCCAGAGTCACGGCGTCATCATAATTCTCCTCTGTGTCGGTCACATGATCCCCTGTAACAAACCACACAAACAGGAAGTAAGCCAGGTCAGTCATTTTCACAAATCACATAGACAGGAAGTAAGCCAGGGCAGTGACATTTTAGCAGTCATACATACAGGAAGTAGAAACTTTTAGCACAGGACAGTGACATAATCAATTCAATTCTATAAATAGAATGATGAACTCATAATAATTAATAAATCACACGATTGCAGAAGAGTGTGAATCTGGTGGCAGAGGTTGTGTTTCACTCCAACATTCATCTGTAAAGAGAAACTCAACCTGAAAAAGCCTCTGGGCTCGGCTGCATGCTGATGACATCATCATAGAACTCTGGTGCATCTCCCTCCAGCGGCTCCCCTTAAAGAGACAGAGAGAAGCAGCAGCTCTACTGGTTAAACTGGGCACACTGGTTATAGTGCTTATAGTGGTATCAGTGTGTATAGTGGCTACCCTGTTAAATTCATTATACTGGTTATAGTGGATGTACTGGTTAAACTGGACACACTGGTTATAGTGTTTATAGTGGTATCAGTACTTATAGTGGCTACACTGCTAAATTAATTACACTGATTATAGTGGATGTACTGGATAAACTGGGCACACTGGTAATAGTGCTTATAGTGGCTACAGTGGTGCCCCCATACATTTTTCATCAGGGTGGCCAGATGGGGCCACTAAAAATCTTGGGGTGGCACACCAAAACCAAAAGCCATAACTGAATTTCAGGAATTCTATTATTTTGTTGTAGTATATAGGCTAGTTGAAAACTATGTCAATATGAGAGTTAAGGAATCGCATTCTGATATACTTTGGTATCTTACTTTACAGTTAATGTTACTAATTATCTGATGTGCACAGACTAATACCGATACAGGTAACATTTTGAGTTCCACAACAATCTTGTTTAATGTGTTATGTATCTGTATATACATAAGCGATTCATTGTTCTTCAAATAGGCAAGTAGTTGTCCTTTTCCTTAAAAAGACAAATATACAGCTTTAATTTGAATGAGTAGCTACATTGATTGTAAGGAACAAAACATTTCCTGGGAACAAACCTACTAGAGTTTAAAAACACCACACAGAGGCCTCCAATTTTTTTCAATACAGCTGTATTTGGCTGTTGCTGTGTCTTATTGTAAATTAAAATATGATATTATATATGTCCAAAAATGAAAAACAAAACAAAAAAGCATAATCATGGACAACAATATACATTTTATTATAGCCTACTCACAACCTACTCATATCCCTGCTTTATTAGGCTACATTCTTCTCAGCCCGTTTCGTCCACAGTTATCATAGGCTAGGCTATGTGTAGCCTACGGTTTTTATTGAGTTTTTTTAAAGGGTTTTCGCGTTGTTATGGTTTTGAAAGCTCCTATGATGGCTATGATGCAGCTTTGGAAAAAACTGGTATGCAGTAACAGCATAGCCTTTTGTATTTATTTATTCATTTATTATTTTCATATAATTTCCGATATAATTGCTGACTTGTGGCGAAAGTGCCGCCGTGGTGATAGATTTACTTTAACATCTGTCCGAGAATGTAAACAAGTCGTCCATTTTCACTGTAATAAGAAATTTTATGACAACCTTACCTCTATTTCGCTAGCTTAGCCTACTTAAACAGTTACAACCTACATGAGAAGAGTACCCTACCCATTGAAAGCTAATTGCTTTTTCTTTGTCTCACCGTTTGTTTGGAATCTACACGCATACAACGATGAAAAATTATCGTTCTTTGGATGCCCACAACTTAGTGGATGACAATATTTTGCACTTGCAAATATAATACTGTAACGTTATAGCACTCCAATTTATCCACATTCCACTACAAACCATTTGAATATGGTCAAAATGTTTTAACGTTTCTTACAGTAATATTAGTTAGCCATAAATTGACAATTGGATAACTTATTTGACTTAGGCTACCTGTGAAACAATGCCTGCTGCACACATAAGCATGTGGAGTTTCAGAGTCCCACATTTTTCTCTTTCTTCCCGCCGACGGCTCACGTCTTATTGCTCGGATTCACTTTTCTCATCTTATGGGCTCGGATTTGTGGTTCAGAATCTTATGAAACCGCAATTCTGGGTTTTTTGCCTTGTTTGTAGTGCATCCCACCAAACAACAACTTTTATGCATTTTTATGCTGTTAGCTAATGGATCTAAATGACAAGAAGGCACCGGCACGTCAAGTCAATGGAGGGCGATAGCGGGATGTGTTTCCCCTTCAAATCCCTACTGGCTCTTTAACACAAACAACTAATTAAAATATGTATTATAGTGAATCCATAAAGATGTATTAATGAGGAGAAATATTGAATCATCCCACCAACAAATCCAAACACTCAAGACACTCACCTGCCACACTGTCTGGATGCTGATCTGCAGTGATGACATCATCATAGTTCTCTAGAGTGTCCTCCATCACCAGGCCCCCTGCAAGCAGAGAGATTAAAGAGAATTCTGGGTAATGGCTTAATCTCAGGACTGTTACACAGCAGGGAAGCGAGGCCTTTCACAGCAGCACTGAATAACACTTGAGTTAGCTGTGTATTCACACTGCTGTCATGGCTGACTGATGGTGTGGGGACACATATCACACTGTAAATTTTCTCATATTTAAACCCTGGTATGTGGGTGCTGGGGAATCCACATCACTGTGTCCCACAGGAACAGAATCAACCCAGCAGCAACACAGAAACAAAACACAGGGGAGCACAGTTCCAGACAGAGACAGAACACAGAGGACCGCAGTTCTGGAAAGAGACAGAACACAGAGGACCGCAGTTCTGGAAAAGACAGAACACAGAGGAGCACAGTTCCACACAGAGACAGAACACAGAGGAGCACAGTTCCACACAGAGACAGAACAAAGAGGAGCACAGTTCCACACAGAGACAGAACACAGAGGAGCACAGTTCCACACAGAGACAGAACACAGTGAAGCACTGTTCCACACAGAGACAGAACACATAAGCACAGTTCCACACAAAGATAAAACACAGAGGAGCACAGTTCCACACAGAAACAGAACACAGAAGAGCACAGTTCCACACAGAGGCATAACACATAAGCACAGTTCCACACAGAGACAGAACACACAGGAGCACAATCAGAGCCGGTTTTTGGCATAGGCAGTATAGGCAAATGCTAAGGGCGCCACCACCCAGAGGGGGCGCAACAAACGGGGGGAAAAAAAAAAAAAGTTTAGCTTTTAAAAAAAAATATAAAAAATTATTTTTGACTAATACCACTAGTTAACACTGTTATTTCGAAATATTAAATAACCCCACAACAACCAGCATAGCTCTATAGCATAGCCTATTAAATAATAATAATTTCTTAGTTCATGTCACCCCGCCCCCCTCCAGCCAGGCAATTAGACTTTACCTGCGCTCCCTCTCTGGGCAATGGTAAAGTGTGGCTATCTGACGTGACCCTCTTATTATATGCTATCAACATGTCGAAAAGACCAAAGCTGTCCGGTGCTCAGGGAAGGAAAAGAAGGAACAACATGAAAAGGGCAGAGGTTCAGTAACGTTAATGTGATTAAATGAATTGTCTAGTGCTCTCTGACTTTAGGCGCATCCTGCCCCGGTACCGGGGGCGCTTGGGTTGAAGAGGATAGTGCCAGATAACTTAAGTTAGCTAGCTAATATTACTGTAGCCGAGCCGAGCGTTACATTAGCTAGTCACTAGTCACTCACACATCAGCTCTCTCTGTTACGTCTGGACTCTGAAAAACCCAATAGCAGACCAGGATAAAGCAGAAACGTAGTTTATTTTCGAGTCCGGGGTCAAAAGCCAGGAGATCAGATATCGAGACAGTACAAAAACAGAAGGCAATAGAGTAGTCAGGAGTCCAAAAATCTAAAAACCGGGGAAGCACAGGCAGAGGTACAAAAACGGCAGGCAAAGGCAAAGTCGAAAAACAAGCAAACAGTCGAAAGCAAAAAGCAATAAGGCAAACAAACAGAATCACAAGGCTAAATCGAGGTCGTACGGAAAGGGTGTCTCAGGTATATCAATAAATCTCTGGCTTTGTAATCGCAGGCTCAGGAAATAAGGGTAACGTTCTGACAGGGAACAAACAGATATGTGGGTCTTATATACGTATAGGAAAGGGAGGGGTAACAAACTATGTGAGGTTAACACATTAGGTAACCAATGATACAATCACGAAAACATAACAAAAACACGGAAGGGACACAGAAACGTGCATAACAAACTACGGGCTCGAAGAGGAGCGGAGTGTGCTCAGTAATCACGAGAGGTGAAGTCTACATACAAACAGCTGGCGCGAATTACAGAGATCGCGGAAAAACTGGTTAATCTGTTAGTATCTAACTATAAGACAGACAGTTAGTTGTTAGTATACATTTATGTTCATTGGTTTAGTAAGTGCGCTTAACTAATAAAGCACCCGAGTGATTGTTAGCGCGAGTTAGTAATCTATACAATTACACGTAAAAGAAATCAGGAAGTAGCAGAAACGAAACCCTCGGAAAATCACCTAAACAGTGCATACACGAGACAGGGTAAACAAACACACGAATGCGACTCGGACAACCCACGAACAGAGGGGAATGCAATGATGATAATACACAGACATATGTACAGAATATAACACTCTCAGTCACTCTGCACCTTCTTGCTAGCTAGCTGGACAGCGGCAAGAGAATGGTCGCCTCATCTTGAAAAATACATAGACTATGCGTGCATAACAGTAACCTACATAAAATAAAAGTAGGCTACATAACAACTAATAAAAATAAGAAAATTGTAGTACCAGTCATCATCAGGGAAATTAGGTCTATTCAGCAGGTGTTAGTCCTGTGTCATACTGTAGGCTACATTTTTATTGACATCTGGTTACCCTGTAATCAAAATGCTATTCCTTTTCATCTCCTTTATAATTAATTGTTGTAGTAAGCCTTTGGTTTGTTGTGTTACAGTTCATAATCTCTAAAGTTAGTTTATATAGTTAGTTACATCAGTGTTTTAAAGTGCATATCATTAATGTTAATGCCAAATAAGCTTTCCCATTATGCTATATTAGTATTACACTGCAGTTTACTGCTTTTTTTGGACTTTCCATCATAAGCATAAATCATGTGGTCTCAAAACAGTTGTCTTATGATGATGTCATAGATGACTTTGCTGCAAGAAAGGTTAGGAAAGTAAGACTGTAGGTAAAGTGAGCTTGATGAGGGGGCTTCTAAGTCTGTTATAAGTCGAAGCCTTGTGCTTGTGTGCCTTTTGTGTTTGTGTGCAATTATTTGTGTGCAATTATTTATTTATTTATTTTACTAAGTTAATTGTAATTATATTTTACCTTACTTTATTTATGGCAGTAGGCTACTGGTTTCTTTAATATATATATATATTAATGTATATATTATCTATAATAATAATGTCACTTGTTCACTGTTTTGATGTTAACTGTTTGATTTTGTGGGTTATTTTCAGTAAAAGAAAAATGTGAAAACAAAAGTGTGAGTGCATGTTATTGGTAGTGAATAAACTGTGATGCAAGGGGGCGCCAGATAAAATCCTGCCTAGGGCAGCCAATTGGTCAGAGCCGGCCCTGAGCACAATTCCACACAAAGGCAGAACACTGAGAAGCACAGTTCTACACAGAGACAGAACACTGAGAAGCACAGTTCCACACAGAGACAGAACACACAGGAGCACAGTTCAACACAGAGACAGAACACAAAGGAGCACAGTTCCACACAGAAACAGAACACAGCCGCCGCGGTGGTACAGCGGTAAAGACCGCTGACTTTCAGTCAGCGCAGTTGTACTCCGAGGATCGGGGTTCGCGCCCCGGTCCTGCCATAGCCGAGCGTGGCCGGTGCCCTGTGGAAGCGACAATTGGCGGTCGCTTCCGGGTGGGGGGAGGGGCTCGGAGAGAACCGCTGCGCACAGGGGGACCCAGGGTGTGTCACGGTCAGGAGCTGCGCCCTGTAGAGGACGTAGCGTCCTCCCTAATAAATACCGATTGACGGGGTCGTGCAGCGGCGGTTCTCTAGCGGTTGCTACACGGGGGGGAATTGAATTAGAATAGGGGTTCAATTGGCTACTAAATTGGGAGAAAAAGGGAAAAATCAGAAACAAATTTTTTTTTAAAAATTAAAAAAAGAAACAGAACACAAAGGAGCACAGTTCCACCCAGAAACAAAACACAGAGGAGCACAGTTCCACCCAGAGACAGAACACAGAAGAGCAAAGTTCCACAGAGACAGAACACAAAGGAGCACAGTTCCACACAGAAACATAACACAAAGGAGCACAGTTCCACCCAGAAACAGAACACAGAGGAGCACAGTTCCACACAGAGACAAAACACAGAAGAGCAAAGTTCCACAGAGACAGAACACAAAGGAGCACAGTTCCACACAGAAACAGAACACAAAGGAGCACAGTTCCACCCAGAAACAGAACACAGAGGAGCACAGTTCCACACAGAGACAGAACACAGAAGAGCAAAGTTCCACAGAGACAGAACACAGAGGAGCACAGTTCCACACAGAGACAGAACACAGAGGAGCACAGTTCCACACAGAAACAGAACACAGAGGAGCACAGTTCCACACAGAAACAGAACACAAAGGAGCACAGTTCCACCCAGAAACAGAACACAGAGGAGCACAGTTCCACACAGAGACAGAACACAGAGGAGCACAGTTCCACACAGAAACAGAACACAAAGGAGCACAGTTCCACCCAGAAACAGAACACAGAAGAGCACAGTTCCACACAGAGACAGAACACAGAGGACCACAGCATAACCACCTACCCCCAGGTACAAAGAGCTCCGCCCCTTTACCTGAGAGAGAGTGTCCCTCGCCGTCCCCCACGTCATCAGACCCAGAGGGCAGATCCTCATATAGGCCACTCCCTGTGAACAGGAGAGGGGATGTGTACTGACCCCGGCCACATCACACGTGTTCTGAGGAGTTCTTCCACAGTGTGTTTGAGACTCTATTGTGAAGCATGAGGAGGACAGATCAGACTCACTCACCCCACCGGGGGGCACTGTAGGTTCCCCCCTCTAGCCAGTTTGTACTCGATCTCCTCGTAGATGGCCTCGTGCAGAGGGGCGTGGTCCCATTGAGACAGGGCTGTGTGAGCAGAGAATGAGAGTCAGTCTCCTCTCAGAGAGCACATCTCTCTCTGCATATGAGCAACACAAATACAGCACACAGTTACTGTAATATATCAGCCAGCTCTCAGATACCAGGGCCCTGTAGGTTTGCTGGTCTGAGATTACTTTAACCTTTTATCACATAACCCATACGCTGCCCAGGTAGACTACAGGTCTGTCATCCACCAGAGGGGGCGCTGGTGCACAATGGGATACGGTAAGCCTGCCAACTGAATTGCTCCCATGGCAACACGGCAGCCAATTATGCGGCGCCCTGAAGTCTCCTTGCTTTCAGGGGGCCTGGTGGTGGAGGACTACGCTGTGGAGCTCCACCCACACGCCCTGGCACAGGGTGTTAACTGGGCGGAGCTCCACCCACACACACTGGCACAGGGTCCTAACTGGGTGGAGCTCCACCCACACGCACTGGCACAGGGTCTTAACTGGGCGGAGCTCCACCCACACGCACTGGCACAGGGTGTTAACTGGGCGAGCCACCCGTCAGCCCCTATTCAAAGCTGTTTGGTTAACCGACTGAGCCGATTACTGAAGAGGCTTCTTCAGTTTCAGTCAGCATGTGATGGCGGTTCGTCCAGCGTCCCTCTGCCCCCTACCTCTCCTCAGTGCTCTGTTCTGGAAGACTACAACACCCAATAACAGTGTTTCAGCCTGAAACCTCAAACGTGTCGTTTCTTAGAGAGTAATTATGCTTCCCAGTAAAAGGACGTCACCTGGTTTCCTGCAGCATTTCACACACAGAATAATGGAGACCAGCAGGAATGGAGCAGCACCCAGACCAAACACCAGTCTGTCTGTGGAGAGACACACACATGAGCACACCATGACCTCTTTTTTATACTTTTTATTCATTTGGCACCAACGTGGATCTGAGTATGTCCAAGTCTCACCCAAATTTGGAACAGCCAATCATCTGCAACCACAGCCGTGTACATGTACGAACCCCGCTGCCGACTGGGGAAAGTGTAGACATCCAAGGTTCTCTTCCAAAACACACGGTCTCGACAACTGCTTCTTTACAAACTGCAGAGTATGGCTAAGCTTTCACAGAATGGACTTGGAGGAAGACTCTGACTGCAATCTTTGGGCACCCGATTGAACAGCAGGGCCTGGTAGATAGCGAGGAATGTGGAACTCTATCTGACTGAACCCTCCCATTCCCTAGCTGATGCAATCGCTCTATTGAGCTGCTGAGACCATGGGGCTCATCCATGCACCACAGCGCAGTGCCTTAACCGAATGGGCCAATCCAGCAGCCCTGGGCACCGTGAGCTCTTACGCTGTGTTCACACAGCGAGCAACTGGTCGCCGAGTCGGTCAATTCTACGAGGCTGGGGGCGGGGCAAGAGCTTCCCATTGTGTCATCCAAGTCAGTTCGTGCAGCTACAATTATTTGACACAGATAAACAATGGCAGTAGCCTACGTATAACAAAGATATATTTGCGATGCATCGAGGCTGGCAGATCCAATATGATATTGGAACCCTAGTGCTTTAACTGCCTACACATAACACACACAACTAAACAGCATTCCTGACAATACAGTAGGCTCTAGAAGTGTCATGACGTTACATTAGCCTACCTGTGAACAGTAAATCATACCTTTTCGCCGTTTTGGCTTCCAATAGCCTAGCCTACATGATATGCTAACGTTAGCTAAACATAGCATTTATCTAGTGTTGTGTGAACGTTTAATTCACACAATAAAATAACAAAGACCTTACCATCGGTACCAAGGGCACTCGCAATTGCCCTCCAAGCATCAATTTTTAGGCGCTTATCCCGGTATTACTTTTGGAATTCATTAAACAGGACATGGTAGGCTTGGACCATTATTATTAGCTGCTACTCCATTGCTGCAATTTGAGTGAAATCGGGCGGAACAATTATTCACGAAATGAAGATTGTGTCGTCCAAGTCAGTTCGTGCAGCTACAATTATTTGATAAAGAGAAACAACGACAATAGCCTACGTATAACAAAGACATATTTGCGATGCATCCTTTTCTTTATAGTTATGTCATGACACTGATAATGATGTGTTCTCGCTAGCTAGCGATAGGCTAACCTATATCTATCTTCGTCGCGAGCTACCAATCTAGATACATAGATAGATGTATGTATAAAACTCAACATGTATTTTTTGGCTCAATGTGATATTGGTAGAACAGCTACACATATCCTTTAAGGTTATGTTATACATTGAACAGGACGTGGTAGGCTTGGACCATTATTATTAGCTGCTACTCCATTGCTGCAATTTAAGTGAAATCGGGCGGAACAATTATTCACGAAATGGTTTCGTGTCGGTTGGGGAAATATGAAGTGTGGAACTCTGATTGGCTGTTACGGCCGATGGTCGCTCAAAAATTTAGTTTCGGGCAACATTTATCGGCCGATTTTGGTCGCTCAGTTTTCTAGTCGCTCAGGTCGCTGACCCTCGCTCAGCTTCATAGAGAATGAATGGACTTCCGGCGACTGGGCGACCGAAGTTGCTGGATGTGTGAACGCAGCGTTAGCCATACAGGGGTAATCATTGCAGGGATCATGTGGTCTAATCACCCAAACTGAGTGCACCCACAGGAAAAAGCATATTCTTATGATCACATGGTACTGAAGGGCACTGTACGTTGGTACTATCCTAGAGAGAAGCCAATGGTGCAGCTCCACCATACGCTAATCAGTCTCCTACACCCTGGCTATCGAGGTGATTGGCTGCTTGACGGAGGCGGTCGCACATTCTCTCTCTCCTCTCTCCTCTCCTCGGAACCATTCTTTGCACGGTGTCTTTGAAACTACAAAATTATGGAATTGATAAGCTGGTCTCTCAACGCAATTGACAAAATTATTTCAACAAGAAGCGCTGGTTCGGGGGAACCTACATGCCCAGACGGGACTTTCGCTGCGGGCTACATAATGGATGCATGGGAGAACTGGCGGGTTCTTTGCCTGGCGGTTCTCTCCGTGGAAGACGTGGAGGACGTCTACATATTTGGATTTATGATGGCAGGACAATTGCTTCTCGGACTGAGCGTTGCCCTGGTCTATCGGAAAATTAGAAAGATGGGAGCTATTCAAGAAGGCCAATGGCTGCCCGTGATGATTAACGAGGTCGGCAGAGCAGTGAGTACTCAGACTGTTGCGATATGTGACCTAAATCGCAAGATGGTTAACGTTTTGGAAGAAATCACTGTTTTGCGAGGAGAAGTGGTCAAGCTGAGAGAGCCAGAGAGTATAGAGGAGTAACGAATTGGAAAACTGTTTTCCTCGCTATAACCCAAACATCTAATCTTGTTTTCGGAACCCCATCGCTTGTTGGCCTACAAGGCCGCCTGCAGAAATCTCTCCCAGAAGACTCACATGCAAAGAGGCGTTCCTACGGACCTATCTTCCCTGGACTCCTGTTGTTTACTTCTGGACAGGGCATTCAAGGATATCTCCATAGCAACTTGCTGTGTTTCGTGAAAAGATTCTACGGACTTGAGTTATCAAGATTGCTGAGTGCCAGAATGTAACCTTCAGTCTTACGCACACATAAACACGGACTACTCACAGCTATACACACTTGCACACACATGCATGCATTCACCCGCCCCCCCCCCCCCCCCCCCCCCCCCCCACCCCCACCCAATAGCCCACCCCCCCCCCCTCTTTTTTCCTATGTTCTATGCATTTCCTGTTGTTTGTATTGTATTAGGATAGAAAGATATACAGGTTTTTATTGTATTAGGATAGAGAGATATGCAGATTATATTGTATTAGGTTAGAGAGATATGCTGGTTTTTATTGTTTTAGGATAGAAAGTTATGTAGGTTTTTATTGTATTAGGATAGAGAGATATTAGGTTAGAGAGATTTGCTGGTTTTTATTGTATTAGGATAGAAAGTTATGTAGGTTTTTATTGTATTAGGATAGAGAGATAAGCAGGTTGTACTGTATTAGGTTAGAGACATATGCAGGTTGTATTGTATTAGGATAGAGAGATATGCACGTTTGTATTGCATTAGGATAGAGTGATAGGCAGGTTTTATTGTTTAATTTGTTTAATTTGCTTATTGTCTGTACTTATTTACTACTTTTTGTACCTTTGCTACTGTAATGATTGTATATGTTGATTGTAAGCAGGGCACATCTGTGAAAGAGACTTGGTCTCAGTATGTTCTTCCCTGTCGAAATAAAGGTTTCAATCAATTGGCTCTCGCCTCCTCGTGTGTTCACTTCTCTGAGCTACAAAGGCTGTCTGTACTTACCCCACAGCAGTGGAACAAAGTTTCCAAAATCATCAGGACGGCAGAATCATTAGTTATTTCCCAATGCAGACGGAAGACCCACCTCTTCATTGGTGGCCATCCTGAGACTCACCTGCAGTCAGAGTGATGGAGTCGCTGCGCTGTGATGTCATATTTCTCCCTTCCAGCCGCCCCTCACACCAGTACTGCCCCTGGTCAGACCCAGCAGCACCTCTGATGGTTACACTGTGCTCCATAGTGAGGGATACAGCTGTCTGCGGCTGGTTTTTGTACCAGAAAAATGTCCAGTTGCCATAGGGGTCCACCCCACACTTCAGAGTGACGATCTCTCCAGTGTACAGTGGGCGCCATTTTGGCTCTACAGTCAAAGAGGCTTTTGGCAGTGCTGTGGAAACAGGGTCACGGTTCTGTTATCATGCATTAATGACTACAGAGGGTGGACTCGTTCTGCAAGCGGGAGGCCTCCGGACCATGCCTGAGTGGGCGTGTTCTGCACTCATTTTGCACAAAAAGCAGCCGCCGGGCGTCGCCACTCTGCCCGCTAGAAACTAGAGGCGAACTCGGCGAAGCACTTGTGAATGACATTAAACGCCAACGGGTGGTTCCAAATGAGCCGCGCTGGTTTTTGAATCTTTTGATTTGCTTATGAGGCACGCTGCCGATTAGGTCGCCTGTCTATACTCGATTCCAGCAGCGAGCTCCTCCCTCGCCCACCACGTGATGCAGGATAGCCCGAGATGGTCAAAACGAGTCCATCCACTAAAAATAACTCACCCTAAAACTATACCTAAAAGGGGAAGAGCAGTTATAATTCTATTTTCAATGATATTTAGAAAAGATATTCTAAAATCAACTATAAAAAAGCTCTAATGCTGGCAGTTATGATATCAGTGTGAGACTAAGAAACTGGATCCCAGAATTAGCAGAAATAATGTGCTTATACAGACCCAATGCATTATGGGACCTTGCCAGTTTCGCACACTGAAGAAGTATCAGTCAGCACTCACCTGATACCTGTATGTGGGCAGGGCAACTGTACTTTGTACCTGTCAGTACTCACCTGATACCTGTATGTGGGTGGGGTAACTGTACTTTGTACCTGTCAGCACTCACCTGATACCAGTATGTGGGCGGGGCAACTGTACTTTGTACCTGTCAGTACTCACCTGATACCTGTATGTGGGTGGGGTAACTGTACTTTGTACCTGTCAGCACTCACCTGATACCAGTATGTGGGCGGGGCAACTGTACTTTGTACCTGTCAGTACTCACCTGATACCTGTATGTGGGTGGGGTAACTGTACTTTGTACCTGTCAGCACTCACCTGATACCTGTATGTGGGTGGGGTAACTGTACTTTGTACCTGTCAGCACTCACCTGATACCTGTATGTGGGCAGGGCAACTGTACTCTGTGTACCAGACTGGGTTTCCCCTCCCAGCTCTGCAGCTGTACTCCACTGTGTGGGTAGGAGCAGCCGCACTGAGTGTGTACCATCCTTTAGCTGTGCTGGCAATAAAGGGAATGTCATGTGATCCAGTTCCTTTGTACCAGTAATATCTCCAGCCTGCAGAGGGTGCTGTAACCTCACAGGATAGAGTGACAGATTCTCCTGCGTATATCTGCCTGCATGGTGAGACAGTCAGGGCAGTCCGGGGTTTCTCTGTAACAGAGAGAACACACTGAGTCTCGCCCCCCCCGCCCCCCCCACCATTATCCTCATAATAATGGTCTCATCAAACACAGAGTGCAAACTGGCTTGGACCTGCAATTCAGTAGAACACAGTTTATTCATCCATGTACTGGGAAGGGCGGCGGCGGGGGCGGGGTTGTGAAGATGGACAGACTGGGTCACAGCTCTAACTGTTATGTAGCCATGACTTCTTCTTCTGGCGTATGTCCTTAGACCTTCAGCTCCGTTGAGGCAAGCCAGTCCAGCGTGTTATCATCCAGGTCAATTAGACCACGATCGCCATTCGGTAGCCGGTGTTTGGGGCAGCTGCTTATTATGTGTTCCACAGTTTGTAATTGGTTTGCACTGTCCACGAGGCCCCATTTCTGCATTGCTGCACCGAAGCGTCCTGCGCCTGTCCTCAGACGGTTGAGGGTTGTCCATTGCTTTCGGGGCAGGTGCTGGCCAAGGACAACCGTGGGATCTTTAATGTAGTGGTGAAGCCTAGATGGTTCTGCTGACTTCCACTGGTCCCTCCATCTTGCCTTGACCCAGGAGGCCTTGGAGATGTCGTTTGGTGTTGTGCGGAGCAGTTCATGGGCGTGTGTGGCAAAGGGGCGCTGGGACTTAAGGCACATGCGCTGTGGTGTCTCCATAACGATCTTGTGGAGGAGGTGGGATTCACTAATTTCTGCCTTTCGGGCAAGGGCCAGCATTGCTGCTTCTCGTCTAGCCTCTGCTGGAGCGATACCAGCGAGGACAGGTAGGTGGTTTGTTGGTGTGGCTCTCAGGCACCCGGAGACAGTCCGTAAGGCGGTGTTGAGGGCAGTGTCCAGCTTCTTGACATGGGGGCTATGGCACCAGACCGGTGGACAGTACTCGGCGGCAGAGAACACCAGGGCCTTGGTGGAAATGCGCAGTGTCTTTGTGGTGGCTCCCCATGTGGTACCGGCGAGGCGGCGTATCAGCGCGGCACGGGCGGTTGTCTTTGCCTTGGCACTGTCCAGGTGTTGTTTAAATGATAGAGTTCTGTCAAGCTTCACACCGAGGTATGTGGGGAGGGCTGGAACTGTAGCCGGGCGTTGTCAACCATGATGTTCATTTCGCGGGTCGCTTCTTTGTTGTAGAGGTGGAACATTGTTGATACGGTCTTGTCAACACTGAGCTTGAGGCGCCAGTTCTTTAGGTATGAAGACAGGATGTTCATGTCTGCAGAGAGGCCCTCTTCTACTGCTTCCCAGGATGGTTTGCTGAGTAGAATGGCCAGATCATCTGCGTAGCCATACTTCCTTGATTGTGTTGCAGGTAGGTTGTGAATGTAGATGTTGAACAGCATAGGTGCCAGCACTGAGCCCTGAGGGACTCCGTTCTTGAGCTTTCTGACCCTGCTGCTTTGGCCGTTGCTGGTAAATAGCCGAAAGTATCAGGATGCTATATGGTAAATAGTATGGTAAATAGTAGCCATGACTACAGACGGACAATCATGCTCTGATTAGGGTTAAGACAAAGACCTGTAGGATTAGTCATTCTATCAGAACAGATGGAGTTCTGTGTATTTAAATATGCACAAGCTCTGATAGTAACAAGAGAAGCAATGTGACAGTCAGAAATTAGACCCAGGAAATGGAAGTATAATCAGCCCATTTAGTGAACATAAGTTAATTGGATATTTGTAAAGAAACTGCATGGTACAGGAAGCCTCATGCCTGGGGCAGATTTGGGTTAAATATGGTCTCTCTGTGGGACTACTGAAACCACCTATGTTCACCTGATGCCCAGTTTTGACTCACCTGACACAGTCATTCTGACATCATCACTGTGGGAGTTGGAATCTGCGTACCTGTATAAACCACTGTGGGCTTCAGTAACAGGTGAGATGGTGTAGGAATTTTCATGGGATTTGTGCTTTAACATCCAATTGCATAATTGAAATTTACTCCATGTGAATCCGGCCTGTATGTCCGGCCGCCCCGAACACCTGAGACGGATGGTCTCTCCAGTGAATATTAGGGTCCAGCTCGGCTGCAGAGTCAGTACAGGCTTTGAAGGGCTTCCTGGACAAACAGCACATCCACTGTGTCAGTACATGTTGTGGCAACCGGCGGGGACAAAACCACGGAGAGGTAATAGATGGAAGATATGTTCGACTGATGTGGAAAGACGGCATGCCCATATTAGGAGTTCCGCGGAAGTCGCCACCTAAACAAGGAAATACACGGCACCTGGAGAAGACGCCGGGCAAGTCAGCTGTGGGGAATCAATGGGCTAATCAGTGCCCTAGAAAATGGACTGCCAAACAACCGGAAGACGGAGTAGCTTATGCGAAACCAAGGTGGAGTAGAGATAGTGTGAGAGAGTGAGAGAGGAGATTGTATTTGTTAGAGAGAGAAAGTTAAAGCGCTGTGTTTGATTTGTTTTGTCAGGAGAAGTCTGCTGTGTGCCCGAATCCCGGATTGAATGAGAACCCGCCCCGTTACCGACCCCCGCCTGTCTGACAACCCTCCTCCTGCATCAGTCCTGGACCGTAAAAGAACCCGTCTACGTGTACCGAACCCTGGCATCGTACAACGACTATTCTCTCGGATTACGGACTGGCTGACGCTCCCATTAACCGCTACCTCTCGTTCCCCCAAAACAGCATTAAATTATCCATTTAAATTGAATTGTCGCGGTGTGGACATTGAGGTTATTGTTTTCAGTTGCGTGACAACTCCAACCACCTCGGAGTATGCCACAATGTGTTTAAATACTCACGTCAATTTATAGCATCCTGATAAATGCTGTGGTTTCATTGGGTTAGAACAGTAAAGAAGTGCTTCCATTTGCGACCTCTCTATCGCCCCCTATAGAATGTGCCTTGAATCTCACAGACCCAGAGACATTACTGTCCACACATGCAGTCAAATTCAACACCTCATAGTGCAGTTATACAGTCGTATCTGTGAATACTTGCATTCTGTTATCAGTCATACATTTCAATAAACTATCATTGCTGGTTGAATATGGTTTGTCTCATGTAAATTATGAGGTAACAGAAGGTGGGGTTTGTTTGAAAATCTATGAGCACTCACCCAATCTGGCCATTAGACCCAGCACTATAATACAGAACAGACAGGGATTATTGACAGTATCAGTATAATATATCAATATAATGGCCAATGAAATGCATTACATTCAAGAGAAAACAAAACTACAAATATGGCTGCAAGCACCAATTAAGGGAGCTGAGCACTCAAAGTCACAAATACATATGCATATGCAAAAAGCATACATATTATGCATGTTCCTATTGCAGTGCATAGTCACTGTAGCAAGTATCTATTGTCTACAAAAAATAAGAGATAGATTTCAAATGATTGTTCATTTATTCAAAATGGCTGTGAATCCATAATGGTAGGTTAAAGGTTCCTGCAGGTGAATTTATTCTGTGTGAGAAGGGGGTCTTCTGACGTTATAGTTTTATGTCCCTAAGTCAAATGAAGCAGGACTTACCAATTTGCCATTTGGCTAACTGCCACCATATTTAGTCAGTGGTGGTTGGGAGCTATTCTCTATCAGTGTGTCCAGTTTCATGTAAATCAACCAGGTAAAAGTGAGGAAAGTAGCATATGAACAAACAAAATACAAAATAGCCGGAAATTCAAGATGACTGTGACCGAAACATTCATATTCATATTTAGGTGATTGTTCACTGTAGCAAGTTTCAAATGTCTACATAAATTTTTTTTTTTGTGAATTTCTCCATTTAAAAAAATCATTGAGATTTATATGGGCGGCAGTGTAGTATAATGGTTAAGGAGCTGGACTTGTAACCAAAAGGTTGCAGTTTCGATTCCCAGGTAGGACACTGCCGTTGTACCCTTGAGCAAGGTACTTAACCTGAATTGCTTCAGTATATATCCAGCTGTATGAATGGATAAATGTAATAAGAACTTGTGTAAGTCGCTCTGGATAAGAGCGTCTGCTAAATGCCTGTAATGTAATGTAATAACACCACCCTGTAGTTTAATCAGGCAAATTTTTTAAGGCTGTCCTCAGTATTCAGTTGTCAATAGACGCACCAAGTTTCATCACTTTTTGTCAAACGGTTTGGGATTTATTACATTTTTGGTAAAAAGGCACGTCCGCATGCAAATCCATTGGTTAACTGCATAGCAACTTTTTTAGTGGGTGGATGCCCTATTCCAAATGTTGTGCACATTGTTCAAAGCTTCTGGGAAGAGATAGATTTTTAAGGTTTTTGAAAAAAATTCTAAATGACGGAAACCACACTTTTTTGGGGGTAGAGAATAATTTGTTCTACAAGGAGATTAATCATAGAATAAAATAATTTTGATTCTAGATAAAAGGGTTCTGGAGTTATGGAATGTCAAAATTAGCATTTTTGAGTGGCCAATCAAGGCAAAAATTGTTCAAATGTTGTTGGCGTTTTTGCCAGAAGTGCAAAAACATCTACAGAAGAATAATAAAAGCAACAAATGCAATAGGATTCCAGCATAATTATAACCCCATAATTATGTTCCAAATAAAGATTAAATAAGGCCCCATTATTGCATATGATATCCTCTCCGCAGTTTTTTGGATGCGGGGTAAACTCAGGTTTACCGAGCATCCAATGTGACAGAATACACACAGAACTAACAGTCAACCATGCGGGTCAACCAGTCAACAGTCAACCGATCATATGGTTAAACCCAAGGGAAAATTTGGTGCCATCAAAATGTTCAAAATGTTAGAAGCCTACTCCCTAAATGGGATGATATTAAAGCATTGTGTCATGGGTTCTCAGCCTGCCCTTCACCCGGTCTTATCCTTTTAGCGCTCGTTTAGCGTTCACTTTCTTTGGTTTCTGTTATCCGTCCCGTGTTTTTTGTTTGCCCTGCTACTCAGTGGTTTCAGCTGTGCTGCATTTCCGCCTTCTATTTAGACCTCTCGTCTTTTTCATTCGGCGCTTCCATATTGTCTATTGTTTTGACAAGGAATGCCGGTACGGTACAGGACAGACTGCTGGAGTTGGACCACTTTGCCTTCAACATAAAATTGTTGATGCAACGCGGGACTTGACTCGGACGTCTTAGAGTTTATTTATTCTCCCACTTATTTCTTCGCTTTGTTGAGTTACCTGTCTCTCTAGTTCGTGACAGTACTTTTAGCCGTTTCTGTTTTTACCTCGTTGTTATACTGCTTTCATTTACGAGAGCGAGAGGTTTCTTTCCTTTGTTGTATTATTTTCTAAGCACTCAAGCCTCTGAGACTATTTCGACCCACTCCGGGTTGTTATTTGTTTGTTGCAAGTTCTCTCTCTTTTCGAGAGCCTGCTCTAATCTCTCGTGTCTACGAGTTCGCCCGCCTACTACAGGTTGTTTTGCGTTATCCCTTTTTGTCGGTCTTCTTCTAGTATTCTCACTGTGTGAGAGAGGGTTCTCTCCGTTTAGTGGTGCTTTTACCAAAGCACTTTCAGATCCCTACTGTCGCGCTTGGTCCTCCGACCCCGCCCCTTACACATTGTTGTTGGATGTTCTATGCTCCAGTGAAAACTGGCTTCTTAGCAAGGTTTTAACGAGTATTATTAACGTGCCCGGGTCGTCTATACAGTGGTGTTCAAATAAATAGCAGTGCGTTAAAAAAATGTAATAAAGTGCAAATATTTTTTAATAGCTTTTAGTTCCATATTTCAAATGTAGTGGAAACATTACACATTCAATTCCAAATCAAAGCATTAACAGATTGTATCAAGTTTGCATTCTTTTTTTACAGGAAGCAAAAAAAAGGAATATTAATCTGTTCAAAAAAATAGCAGTGTCGACACTTTTCTCTTCAAACTCAAACACTTACTGTATAAACTGAAGAAATTTTTCAAGATTTAACTTCACTTTAAATTACTGAACTAATATTTAGTTGCATAACCATTGTTTTTGATAACTGCTGCACATCTGCGTTGCAACCAACTTCTGGCACCTAGAAACAGGTATTTCAGCCCAGGATGAACAAACTACATTTCACAATTCCTGTGAATTTTTGGGTTTTGCTTCAGAAACTGCATTTTTAATGTCACCCAACAAGTTTTCAATGGGGTTGAGGTTGGGGGGGTTGAGCTGGGCCACTCCATTACCTCAATCCTTTTTGTCTGGAACCAAGATGTTGCTCGCTTACTCATGTGTTTGGGGTCGTTTCTTGTTGAAACACCCATTTCAGGGGCGTTTCCTCTTCGGCATACGGCAACATAATCTCTTCAAGTATTTTGATGTATTCAAACTGATCCATGATCCCTGGTATACGATAAATGTCTTCACAGTGTACCGTGGCTTGAATTCAGTACCCGGGGGGTCGTCTGATGTACTGTCGACGACCACTAGACCCGAAAAAAACAATTTTACTCTCATCAGTCCACAGAATGTTACGCCATTTCTTTTTGGGCCAATCGATGTGTTTAATGGCTAATTTTAACCGATTCTGCACATGCCATTTTTTCAACAATGGTGCTTTACGGGGGCTTCTTGCTGATAGCTTAGCTTCGATCAAATGTCTTCTGACTGTAACAGCACTTACAGGTAATTTTAGATCATCTTTGATCTTTCTGGAGGTGATGATTGGCTGAATCTTCGCCATTCTGACTATTCTTCGATCCGTTTTAACAGTAGTTGCTCGTTTTCTTCCGCGTGTTTCGGGTTTTTGTTGCCATTTTAAAGCATTTGAGATCTATTTAGCTGAGCATCCTATAATTTGCTGCACTTCTTTATACGTTTTCCCCTCTCCAATCAACTTTTTCATCAAATTACGTTGTTCCTCCGAATAATGTTTGGAACGGCCCATTTTACTTATTAATGATACCAGTTTTTTCACAGAATGAATGAATTCTCTAATTAAACTCCACACTGCTATTATTTTGAACACGCCTCTTTCAATGAATGAGTCAATTACTCAGAACAAGCAGCATGCATGTCATGACAGTTTGGTCTGTTGTTTTTCTATTACACTACTACATCTACAAGTAAATTATTTGCCATGCAGAAATATCACTACTACTAATAGCAGTGGTTCATCAGGTTACTGATGTTGTACTGCTATTTTTTTGAACACCACTGTACTTGTTTGAGAAATTACCGGAATACTAGAAGAAGGGGCGGAGTTGTACGATATAAAAGATTTCTTTAAGTGTACAGAAATCAAGTTTGATTATAATGTGTGTGTCTATTGAATGTCTAGTGTTAAATGTATTTGTATTCCTAGAGATGCACTTTTGTATTTTAGTTAAAACCCTCCGGCATATGACATTGGATCTTATGACAATCTAGCAACTACTATGCTCAAAGTTATCTCCCATAAAACGTTTTTATTTGTTTGTTTTATTTATTTTATTTTTTGTGATTTTTTAACATTCAAAATTGTAATGTTGAAATTTGATTTTAGCCAGAAAATTAAAAGTGCCACCAGGATCACTAGATCAGCCCAGTCCGGAAGCAAGCTAAAAAAGCTTAAAACTTTTCAAACAAAGAAGGACATATTGTGACAATGTTTTTTCTATGTACATTTAAAAAATATATTATTACTATTTAATTATTATTTATCTAGGGACGGTAATTCGCAGAAGCTACAATTGTTGTGATATATTAGACTGGATAATTGTTTTGCAATGCTCCATGTAAACTAATAAATAAACTGAGTATGACCCTTAATGACCACTTTGAATGGTGTGTTTGTCTGTTTGTATTTTCATATTTTAATATGTTCCACGTACATCACTTCCTGTAGTACCTTCTTCCACCTTCAGCTGAGCTCAACTGATAAAGCTGCAGTTCATTAGTGTTATTCCCTCCCCATTGCTTTCTCTCACAATAAAAGCTTTTACTTAGTCACTGAACTGATTTTCACTATGAACATACGCAGATAATCATCACATTGGTGTTCTCTTCAAACTTGTAACTTGTTTAACTTAGAAAATAAAGTCTCTCTAAGTTTTCACTCACTCACTCAAACACACACTCACTCACTCACTCACTCACTCACTCACTCAAACACACACTCACTCAAACACACACTCACTCACTCACTCACTCACTCAAACACACACACACACACACACACACACACACTCACTCAAACACACACTCACTCACTCAAACACACACTCACTCAGAACTCATACTAAGTTCAGTGGCATTCATGTGTTAAAAAAATATATTTAAAAAATAAAAAAGCATGGACCATTTACATGATGCATTAATGGTAACAGAAATATTGTTTCAAGAGATATTCATGTGACACTGTGCCATTGAACATTGAACTCCATTAAATTAAATTAAATAATTTTCATAGCGTTTATTATGGAGGCACTGTCACAGAGATACTTTACAGGATATAGGATAAATTGACCCCCCCCCCCCCAAAAAAAAAAAACAGTCAGTGACTATAGTAACATACTAGCCAACTGTAACTGGCCTGTGTAACACACCGAATCAAAGACAAAACAAATGCTACTCTAATATGCCCCACATCACATCCAAATATAATATAAAACTGTATCTCATATCTTGTCTCAGTAAAATCCATTACTTATCATTCAAGGTAATTGGTCTACTGAAATTTTTTTTAGCAAAAACCTACTTGCTAAAAATCTTTACGTTATAAAACTCGTTTGGCTGTACTCACAGATTAATGCCACCCTAACGTTTGCCTCCATGATTCAAGATGAGGTTCAGCACTTGCACTTCAATGGTCAAAAAGGTGTTAGAAAAAAAAGACCCTGGCAGTTTATATATAGTACAGCTGGTGTGTTTTTTTAAATTTCCTGCTTGTGTGGTCAATAAACCCACGACCCTCCTAATCCGTCGCTACTTTAGTTTCCATAGTCTGCTGTAAGTTCGGTATTTAGCATTATAAGTCCTGTTAAAAGGTTATTTATGATCATATACAATGGTCCATATCAACATTTTGACAAACTTTGCAGTCTTGAGATATATTGTTTATTGCTCATGTCACAGCTAACTTACACAATGGGTCTGGATAGGCATGTTAAAAATCCTTAAAAAAACACCATAAACTCTCGTTTTCAAAAAGGGAAAACTCACCACCGAGTGGTCACTGGTGTCTCGTAATTCACATTTATGTTTAAAACATGTTTTAACTAACCGTTTAAAGATTTATATAACTATTTTCAGTCGCCGTACAGCCATACGTTTGTAAACTTCCGGTCAATGGATTTAATAAAATGATAAATAAAACCCGATACGAAGCATACTTTGTGACAATTTTTGGGTCAGAACATCAACGGACACCAGTGACCACTCGGTGAGATTCTCGTCTTTGAAAACGAGAGTTTATGGTGTTTTTTGAAGGATTTTTAGAAGCTGGATATGGTCGCTCACGGAGGAAACACATGCTCGAGCTGACCCTCAACCAGAGGTGAGAACTGCACCGACCACCCCATCTCCAGACAGCTTTTTTATTCTGTTTTGTTTCCTCCTAAATGCCTACATTAGACACACAAAAACTCTTTGTTAGGGAACAGCTGTGTTTGATATTAGCTGTGTTTAACAGCAGTGAAGGAGCTCCTCTCGTAACACACACACACAAACACACACATACACACCAACCAATAGTATTTATTTCGAACCAATCATTTGTTATGTCATTAGTTTTGTGTGCATGTGCTAAAAGGTTTTGCACATGCTAAAGGTCTCAGTAAGCAGGCCCAGAGTGTATATCTGCTGAAGATCACTCACCCATTTCCTGTGGACTGAGAAAAAAAAGCCAGCCATCAACACAGGCCGGAAAACCACAGTTGCTCACAGTGACAGACAGAGAATAAATTGTTTGAACTTGTACATGAGTCATATACATGCAACACAAAGTGACTTGGATTACCTGCTGGTTTCTGGAGACATTATTTGCCGTCTTTATCAAATATGTACTCTGGGAGCGGCCCATAGCCACAATCCAAGTCACAATTCATTTTTAGACATTGACTTATGGAAGAAGGTCCATAATAAATGAATGGCTGGCTGTCCAGGAAGCGCATGATTGGCTATAATGCGGTCCATGAAATGAAAGTTTCAGTTTGTGGGGAATCCCCTCCCCAATCACAAAATGGCAGTTTTTCCGATTGATCAGACTTAGCGCAAAAAAAAAAACTTATACAGAATAGGGGTGCTAATTCAATTCAATTCAATTTTATTTGTATAGCGCATTTGACAGAGAACTGTCACAAAGATGTTGCACGGAGAAACAGAAGGAAAATAGAGCAAAAAACCAGGTCTTAGCCCCCAACCAGCAAAACGAGTTACAAAAAACTCCCCTGTAGGAGAGAAAGAACACTCAACGGTGGTGAGATAAAACTCCCCAGTGGGAAGAAATCTTGGAAGGAACCTGACTAGATTTAAACTAAAGGTGGTGAACTGGACAGTAATAGAGAGTAATAAGGGATCTAATAAAACTAGCTGGTAAGTATGAATTCCAAAGAAAAGGATGTAAAATGTTCCATTCAAAGGGGCGGGTGGTGCATCTGGGACTCCGGTTGCGTCAAGTCGGGAGGATAAACCAAAGGAGAGACAGGACTGGAGCAGTCTGCAAACTCTGGATGAGGGACATGACTGGAGCAGTCTGCAAACTCAGGGCGAGGGACATGACTGGAGCAGTCTGCAAACTCTGGACGAGGGACATGACTGGAGCAGTCTGCAAACTCTGGACGAGAGACATGACTGGAGCATTCTGCAAACTCAGGGCGAGGGAGTTAAAGACAGAAAGTGTGTCTGAAGCCTGAACATACATAGGAAGATTATTCCATAAGAGAGGAGCTCTGTAACAGAAGGCTCTGCCACCCATTGTAATTTTAGATATAATAGAAATTTTAGAAATAGTCAGCACTTTGAGAGCGGAGTAATCTAGGAGGACACTAAGGAATGAGTAAGTCAATAAGATATTCTGGCGCCAAACCATGTAAAGCTTTAAATGCCAGAAGTAAAATCTTGTAGTCAATTCTGAATTTGACAGGCAGCCAATGAAGAGTTTTGAGCACCGGGCTGATATGCTCCCATTTTTTGGTTCTAGTAAGAACCTGAGCAACTGCATTCTGTACAAGTTGGAGGCAATTCAGGGCTGAGCCAGTGCAACCAGACAATAAGGCATTGCAGTAATCTAGTCGAGAGGTTACAAAGGCATTAACCATTTTTTCATCATCCTCCAGGGACAAAATTTTCCTTAATTTAGATATATTCCTCAGGTAGAAGAAGGCCATTCTTGAGATATTGTTAATATGGGGCTGAAAGAAGAGGTCTGAATCAATAGTAACACCAAGGTTTTTAACAACCTTGTTGGCGGAGACAGAGAAGCAATCTAAATTTAAGGAAAACTGTAAAAATTTATCTTGAAGAGATTTGGGACCTAATACTAATATCTCAGTCTTATCTGAGTTCAATAAGAGGAGATTTTGAGTCATCCATTTACATCTTTAAGACAGGTCTCTAGTTTAGACAACTGGACAACTTCACCTGGCTTAACTGATATATAAAGTTATGTGTTATCTGCGTAGCAGTGGTAGTTAACACCATGTCTACTTATAATGTTCCCAAGAGAAAGCATGTACAGGGAAAAGAGCAGAGGACCCAAAACCGATCCTTGCGGTACTCCAAAGTTCACTCTAGAAAATTCAGAGGACTGATTGTTTACCCTAACAAACTGGGATCTATCATAGAGATACGATTTAACATAAAATTTTCTAGCCTGCGGAGGAGAATATGATGGTCTATAGTATCAAAGGCAGTGCTTAAGTCATGTAAAACAAGAATAGAAATACAGCCACAATCCAGAGAGAGGAACAAGTCATTCATTAATAGGGCAAGGGCGGTCTCAGTGCTATGGTGTTTTCTGAACCCAGATTGAAACTGCTCATACACACTATTATTATGTAAAAATAAAGAATGCTGTTGCGCTACACATTTCTCAAGAATTTTTGATAAAAATGGGAGGTTTGAAATGGGTCTATAATTAGCCAGGACAGTGGGATCAAAATTTGGTTTCTTAAGTAGTGGCTTGATTTCTGCCAATTTAAAGGATGTAGGAACATGGCCCGATAGCAATGATGAGTTAATTAGGTGAATAATTGGTTTGATGAGCATAGGCAAGAACTCCTTCAATAACTTTGTGGGTATGGGGTCTAGAAGACAGGTGGATGATTTTGAAGAAGAAACTAACTTAATTAGTTCCCTCTCAAGTATGGGAGTAAACGATTCAAGACGTTCAGTGTGTTTAGGAGGCAGTTCTATATCGGCAAAATCATGATCACTAACTTATGTGATCTTTTTCCTAATTCCAATTATTTTATCACTAAAGACTAATTTAAATCATTACTACTACATGAAACTGGAATTTGAGGGTTAGTTGCTGCATGATTATTAGTTAGTTCAGCAACTGTTCTGAATAAAAATCGGGGATTGGTTTTATTTTCTTGTATAAGCTTTTAAAAATAAGAGGAGCTAGCATTGGAGAGAGCATGCTTATAGGTACTAAGACTCTCTTTCCAGGCCAAGTGGAATACCTGCAGTTTAGTGGAATGTCATTTGCGTTCAAGCTGACGAAAATATTGTTTAAGAGCCTGTGTGTGGTCGGTGTACCAGGGGGCAAGCCTCTTCTCAATTACTTTTTTTCTTTTTAACGGAGCAACTACATCAAGGGTTTTGCATAGAGCAGTATCTAATGCCTCTGTCAGATCATCAGTTGATCATCTAATCGGTGCACTAACAAATTTACACAGGATGGGGTGCTAGTCTATGGCCCCTTAAACATACACTGGATGTCACTGAGAATATAAGTAACTCTACAAGAACAGGCTACATCAGAGGTGAACAATTCAGATGAATATAATTATGTGAAGTCCAGCCCTACTGAAAGAGTAGCTAAAAGCATGCAACGGCTGCTGATTTCTGGGTCTCCTGTAGGCGTTAACCAAGTTCAAGCCTCAAACACATAATTGTGTGGGAGCCTGCCATTTAAATTCATTTCCATTCTAACATTGTTGGTACCGTAAAAAACATGGTTATTAAAAACACCAAAAATTCTAAGTCTGTTCTAGAATTCCATTGCTGTCAATTACCAGTAGTGATTTTTCTATCAGCATTGCAATGTTCAGTGAAGAACTTTCTAAGTACATATTTATAATCTTACACCATAAAGGGTTAAACAGCAACACTGAGCAGCTGCTGCCAATTATTTCCAACCACCACAGAGTAGTTATACTTACCTTCTGTAGATGCAGTCTTTCGGATGAGACGTTAAACCGAGGTCCTGACTCACTGTGGTCATTAAAGATCCTAGGTTTCCCCGGTGTTCTGGCTAAACTCCCAACGCGGCTCTTTTCATCTGCTACCTAATCATCGCCCAGTTTAATGGGCTAAAAATGGGTCTCTCCCTCTCCACCTCAGCCGATGTGTGGTGAGCATACTGGTGCAAAATGGCTGCCGTTCCATCATCCAGGTGGGTGCTACACATTGGTGGTGGTTGAGGCGAGTTCCGCCTCATCAATGCAAAGCGCTTTGTGTGTGAAAAAGGCGCTACATAAATGGCAGGCATTACCATTATCATTATGTTACACAAGCAAGAAAGACCATGAATTTAAAGCAATTATTTTATTGATGACAGTCAAAGAAATACATATTGAATATGTTATAGCCTCAACCTAAAACATAAATGCAGAAATCAAAGGTAAGTAACTGAAACTAAGATCACAAGTGCAGCCCTGGTGATCAGAAGCTCAGATTATATTATACTGATCCTGCACTCTAAAAGCATGACAGCTTCCTGTTCCCATTCACAAAATTCATTGTCCCCATGACTGCACCTCCACTAAGGATTTCCCCTCATGCAAGCTGAGAAACATCGCAATAAAAAATAATCCTGAGCTCTCTAACTCTCTTTGTTCCACATCAGCATAGTGATCCAGCTTCTGCGTGAAGTATTTATAGGTGGAATTCCACATTCTCTTCAGTGTATCTGACCGCTGCTTCCTTAGATGACCCTGCACATCAACAAACACGTTTAAACACAACAGATGTGAGAGAACTGTGAGCAGAATGAAATCATAATTTTTAAAGTAAATATGCATCCCAGTAAAATAATGTCACCTGGTTTCCTGCAGCATTTCACACAGAGAATAATGGAGACCAGCAGGAATGGAGCAGCACTCAGACCAAACACCAGTCTGCCTGTGGACACACACGAGGGATATATATTGCTATATATTGCTCTTGTATTGTAAGTCACTCTGGATAAACCCATCTGCTAAATGAATGGTGTAACGTAGTGTACTGTGAATATATTAACAATCATGAGCCATTATCGAAACTGAAAGTCCACCTGAGCCTCACCTGCAACAGTCAGAATGATGGAGTCGCTGTGCAGTGATGTCACATTTCTGCCCTCCAGCCTCCCCTGACACCAGTACTGCCCCTGGTCAGACCCAGCAGCACCGCTGATGGTTACATTGTACTCCTTAGTGAGGGACGTGGCTCTGTGTCGCTGCTCTGTGTACCAGAAATATGTCCAGTTGCTATATGGGTCCACCTCACACTTCAGGGTGACTGTCTCTCCATGGTACAGCGGGTGCCATTTTGGCTCTACAGTCAGAGAGGCCTTAGGGATTTCTGTGGAAACAGACAGACTGGGTCACAGTTTCTTCTGTCAGTCCAACCCCGGCTCGACAGGCCGCCATACAAATGATTTAACACACAAAAGGGAGCAGTTACAAAATGTTTTTATTAAAACATCACAATAGAGACATGAAACAAGAGGGAAAGATGTTGGCGGTATAAATAACCGAGAAAAAAGACCAGCAAGAAAACGAGAATCCATAGAGACTTAAACACTGGCCAGCGGTTTTGCAATAGGAAGCATTGGAACCACCACTCCTGTTGTTGTTTCAACGTGTTTATTTAGTAGAAAAGTCCAGTCAAACCGGAACTACAAGCAGACACAAAAGAGGTGGCAGTACAGCACACCAGCGACACCCACTGTCAAATTACTGTATTACAACAACTCCAACCTTCCCGAATTGAGCAATACCAAAGCTCCACAAAGCAAAACCCCGGTCAAATTTGCCTCCAATGTCCTATGCCTCTGGACCTCCTCTCAATCATCACAACTCTCCGTATTTACACAATACGTCCGGGTACCATGCATAACAAAAGCAGTGTATAAAAGATGCGAATATGCTGTGCTTCCACAAAACAAAGCTAAAACCGGCTTCCAAACGGGGAATCTCACAGAAATGCGCACCCTTCCTTTCCTTGCAACTTTTCCTTGACCTCGCCAGAAAACGCCATGGGGGTCAAAGAAAAGTTGGAAGAAGAGATTTACAAGGAATATATCGTTTACTTCTCTACCTTGCGGCGTGGTGCGATGTCCAGTCGTATTGACGTGACTGTTCAACATAGCGAACTACAACTTCACGAAAAATTAAGACAAAAGGCAAATCATTGCCGTCTGCATTTCACTTGAACTGTTAGTTGTATTTCTGCGAAATGTAGCCTCTTAATAAATTAGGTGTATTGTCGGATTGTATCACTGTTTGTTTACTTTCTATTATAAGCCAATGCTAACCAACAATACCAGCTATTCACATTTAGATTTCTGGCATTTCACCTGTTGTTTGAATTCGGTAGGTTCCGGAAAACTCTGATGCTTATAAAAACATTGGCAGCACTGCATTGTGGGGCGCGAATACAACCTTCCTTCTGAAAAGGATAGTCCAGAGCATCCTTTGTGAAAGGACAGATAAAAGGAATTGTGAAGTTCCTTTCCTTCTCAATATAAGAAATTTGAATGGTCCTTAGCATAGCTGCACGGATTTCCGGTTCATGCGTTCTAAAGGATCTTTCCTTGCTTGAATTTGACTATTCGAATGAAGCCTAAGACCAACTTCAGAACGGCAGCAACGCTGGCAACGTGCATGAAACCAACCAAAGGGAAAATAAACCAACACAGGAGGAGGAAGAGGGGATGAACCAACCTTGACCTAGAGAACACTACCAGTATATATGCTCTTGAAAAATCCAGCACAGGTGTCTGCAATTTCCAATCATGACTCAGGTGAGCCAAAGGAAACTCGTTAGCATACAAAAGATTTAAAGGGCCGCACTCATGAGGTATCATAACAGGAGTAACAGGAGTAAACCGTTGTGTCTGCAATTCACGGGAAAAGGCCCATGGCAGTAAGATTAAATTTGGTGGACGAGGGTTCATGAACTTCATAATAGCTGGAGCTACAATAAGCAGTCAAAAACTCAGACTCATTTGAACCAATCAGAAGGTTTCTCTCTCCAACATAAAACAGAGTGAAGGGTTCAGACCAATGATTTGCTGATTCCATATGGTAGCTCCGCCCATGTTTGTCAGTCTCATTGGATGCGTCCCAATACTCGAAAAATGCTCCCTCTTTTCCTCCACTACCACCTCCTCTCAACCGTGTCCCAGAAACGGATCTGTCCTAATCTAATGTTACTGATTGCGTCTTAATTACATATTAATGGTTCCATTAATTAACGCAAACCACAATGTCAAGTACATTGTATACAAATATACATGCAAATACTTGTACTCGAAACGTTCAGGCAGTTTTGCATACTTCCTGGTAGTAGAGGAATGGTAGTGGGGGAGTGGAGGAAAGGAGGTGTGGAAGAATATTGGGACGCACCCACTATCCCATCGCTACACTTTTTTGCCCAGTGGTCTCCAATCCTGTTCCTGGAGGTCCTGTAGGTCTTAATTTCAACCTTAATTTCAACACCTGATTCTATTAATTATCAACTCAACAAGATCTCTATGTCCAAATGGAAGGTCCTTGCTCAGTCAAGCGTCAGCATCATATTATGCTTACGCACTTAACTATAATGCTTTTTAGCCTCTTTTTTCATGAATAAACATGGATTTTGTTAATTAAAAAGAATGAGTGTCAATATGGATTAAACGTGGCAGATGTGGAGAGTGGTGGACGATTTATACATGCCACGCGTTCCGAGAAAAGGCTTCCGCAAAGGCTACAGTTTTGTTTCCTCACTGAAGCATCCTCCGGGAGCCTTTAGCATTTAGCGGTTTGGAATGTCCTTAAAGATGGCGGACCTCAATCGATTTCTGGATCAGGTAAAGGCCGATGACATTAGGACGGATAAAATAAGCGATTGGAATGAACCCTAGGAGTTGAATCAGGTGTGCTTTTTCAGGATTGGAGTGAAAACCTACAGGAAGGTAAATCTCCAGGAACAGAGTTGGCGATCACTGTTTTAGCCCATTTTCTCCCCTCAATGCAGCCCCTTGTGGCACTCCATTTATCTCTGGTCTGTGCTTTCTGATCTGAGTCACACACACACACACACACACACACACACACACACACAGTAATTATTATGACCTGCCTTTAATAGTCAGAGGGACAGGAGCACTGTGTTGAGAGGACCGTGGTCTGGAGTCTCTCATCCCTGCACACCTGTACTGCCCCTGGTCAGTGCCCGTAGCTGCAGTGATGGTGTACCTGTCACCAGGCATACTGAAATCAGCAGTCTCAGCCTGAGCCTCCTTAGGAATCTTCAGCGGGTGTTTGAACCATAAAGAACTCCAGTTGCTGTAGGAGTCCACTACACACTTCAGGGTGACGGTCTCTCCAGTGTACAGCGGGTGCCATTTTGGCTCTACGGTCACAGTGGCCTTGGGAAGTGCTGTGGAAACCGATAGATTGGGTCACAGCTCATTCAGCCAGTGGCACGTAGGCAGAATAAAGGAAAGCTGTTGTTTTAATGTGAAGGACTAGGAGCCAGAGCTGTTGGATTTGCACCACATTTCATCCCTGAGATTGACTTTCTTTTTTTTTTTTTTTGAGAATTTTACATACGGCACTAAACAATTTAACCATTGAAATTCAGGATATTCTATCAATAAGTAAGACACAGAGGGCACACTCAAAACTAATAACATGACCAATGATTGGTGCAAAACAAATACCATGATCAATCATTTGTCATGTTATTGGTTTTGCATGTGCTAAAAGGTTTTGCACATACTATAGGGCTTAGTAAATGTTCAGCCAACATGCAGTTATTCATGCTACAACCACGTTTCTCTTTAGCCTACACAGTAGAGCAATGCATATTCACTGGTAATTATAGTAAGATTGAAATGAACATACTTAAATACAATTTTACAACAATTACTTCATATACAGGTAGGTGTGATATAATTTAATTCACAGAAATATTATTGGATGAACTTGCAGGAGGGAAATGGGAAATGTGTCAATTTGGTTTGCAAATAAATATACGTAGTTAAATATATTTAAACCTAATGTGCAACGACAGTGCATGTTATACATTTATGGCATCAATAAAAAAACTAGCAGAAAAGCAATGTAATAGCACACATTAAAGCACAGCCCAAAAGACACTTTGTTGTCTGGAAATGAGCTGCACACTCACCAAATATCATTTCCTTTTTACAAAACATCTGCCCTTTACAAAACATCTACCTTTTATAGAACAATAGAAATTTTTGGATTTCATTTATTTATAATTTCCCCCAATCTTCTCTTTTAAACACATTTTTTATCTCCATATTTCCTGTACTGTTTTTATGATGCTATTGTTCTTTCAGCAGTATTACAGGTTCTTAAGAACAGATGTGTTATTATAGCAATGAATTGCATTGTTGTTACAATATAGGAGACTAGTATCAATACAATCATAACATTGTAAGAATGAAAAATATGAATTGCACAGTGTTCAAACTGTTGTCTTTGGGGTCACTTGTCTTAAGGTAAACATGAAGTAATCCTTGCTTTGGTAGAACTGGTTTTGTATTGTTTTAGATACACATCTAAAATGAATCTATAGTCCATGATGCCATTTTTGTTATATTTTTCTCCCAATATCTGTGTGTCCCATCACAGTATAAAGGTGTGAACAGCCAATTTTCAAAAAAAAGCTGGCCATTTCAATAGATTTCAAGTATTCTACTGCAAAAGCATACATCTTACTAAGTATGAGATATTAAAAATTATTGTAAAGCCAGAATAATGGGAATTTTAAATGCAATATGGAAATGAGAACTCAATTTCAGGACTCAAATTTTCAATTTATGCTCATATCCAGCACAATTAAATTGCATTACAATGCATTACTGCACTGTATATTATTTCTGTACATAACTATATGATAAGCTATGTTAAGGTATGAAATAAATATGTATTTCAATTTCCAATGGAAAATAAATTGACTTTTCTTCTCAATAGAGTTTTTTTTGCCTTACTTGCTAGTTTCTTGGGAGTTTAGGCCCAGTCAATCCAAATTTCCCTAATTTCTGTTTTCCTGTAAAGCATCTTTGTAACAGTGTCTCTGATAAAGATACTGTATACAAATTAAATGGAACTGAAACATGCTGAACCATGATGTGCTGCTAAAGCATGACAGAGTGTGTTTAGTCTTTGGATTGGCAGTACTAGATTGAATCTGAGATACTATATTTGTAGTTCATTGAATCTGAACTACAAACATGTCTTTCAACATCACTCACCTGCAACAGTCAGATTGATGGAGTCGCTGTGCAGTGATGTCACTTTTCTGCCCTCCAGCCTCCCCTCACACCAGTACTGGCCCTGGTCAGACCCAGCAGCACCGCTGATGGTTACATTGTACTCCTTAGTGAGGGATATGGCTCTGTGTTGGTACTTTGTGTACCAGAAATATGTCCATTTGCTATCTGGGTCCACCTCACACTTCAGGGTGACGGTCTCTCCATGGTACAGTGGGCGCCATTTTGGCTCTACAGTCAGAGAGGCCTTAGGAAGTGCTGTGGAAATAGAAAGACTGGTCCACAACTCAGTTAAGATGGTGAAAACAACAGCTTATAATAGTAGTAGCCAACCCTAGCTTTTAAAACTTGCAGGCTTTGCTATTTTTAGTTTTCACTTCATATGTCGACAAACAGTTTTGAGCCAAAACACCAAATGAGTAGAATTGACTGTGTAATCAACTGGTTCAATTCACAAATGAAGTACTGGGTAACAATAAAAACCTGCACACCTGACAGCTGTCCAGGACTAGGATGGGGGACTCATGCTCTATAACTGCTAATGATAATTATGTCATATCAGCAGTAACCAACAGGCTTTGAATCTGGGCAACACCACAGAAGGAATAACAACGACAAAATACATTCAATCCTTTCAAACACTGCAGGTGTTTTGTGTCTAAGGTGTGTTAAAAAATAAAATAAAATAAAATTCTTTTTAAATACAAATAATAATAAAAAAATTTAAATAGATTTAAAAAAATATATTATTATATATATATCAAAATAAATAAAAAATATATATCAAAATAAATTTTAATAAAATCTAATCACATACTGTATATATTCAGACCAATCAGAACTCACCTGATACCCTGATATTGACGGGGTTACTGTACAAAGTCGTTTCGTTTCCAGCTACACACCAGTACTCCCCTCTGTGTTCAAAACTGACAGGGCTAAAAGTGCAGGTGTTATTTTCTGTTTTGGGAAAGAGCAATTCTTTGTACATCTCAATATTGTCATAAACTCCTCTTTGTCTCGTCTTGTACCAGGAATAATTCAAGGCAACAGAGGGCGTTGTAACCCCACAGGAGAGAGTGACAGATTCTCCACTGTATACGTGCCAGTGTGGTGAGAAAGTCAAGGCAGGCCTGGGTTTCTCTGTAACAGAGAGAACAGACTGAGTCCTCTGTTAAACTGTAGTTAAATGTGTATTTAAAGTTCTAATGGCAAAAAAATGGACTTTTCTTCTCAATAGAGTTTTTTTGTTTGTTTTTGCCTTACTTGCTGGTTTCTTAGTGGTTCAGGCCCAATCAGTCCTAATTTCCCTAATTCCTGTTTTCAGGAAGGAAACTATTAAATAGGGAAAGTAAATTATTAAATAGTAAAATAGTTTACTTTCCCTATTTAATAATTTACTTCCCTATTTAATAATTTACTTCCCTATTTAATAGTTTACTTTCCCTATTTAATAATTTACTTCCCTATTTAATAATTTACTTCCCTATTTAATAATTTACTTCCCTATTTAATAATTTACTTTCCCTATTTAATAATTTACTTTCCCTATTTAATAATTTACTTCCCTATTTAATAATTTACTTTCCCTATTTAATAATTTACTTTCCCTATTTAATAATTTACTTCCCTATTTAATAATTTACTTTCCCTATTTAATAATTTACTTTCCCTATTTAATAGTTTACTTTCCCTATTTAATAATTTACTTCCCTATTTAATAATTTACTTTCCCTATTTAATAATTTACTTCCCTATTTAATAGTTTACTTTCCCTATTTAAGTTTACTTTCCCTATTTAATAATTTACTTCCCTATTTAATAATTTACTTCCCTATTTAATACTTTACTTTCCCTATTTAATAATTTACTTTCCCTATTTAATAGTTTACTTTCCCTATTTAATAATTTACTTCCCTATAAAACGTTACAATACATGCATACAGGCACAGGAACATTAATCAGCTGCCGTTTATATTGCAGAATGTAGCTAAAATATCAGATCATGTAAATGAACGGGCTAATTAAATATCTGATCGTGTAAATGAACGGGCTAATTAAATATCAGATCATGTAAATGAACGGGCTAATTCAATATCTGATCATGTAAATGAATGGGCTGATTAAATATCAGATCATGTAAATGAACGGGCTGATTAAATATCAGATCATGTAAATGAACGGGCTGATTAAATATCAGATCATGTAAATGAACGGGCTAATTAAATATCTGATCATGTAAATGAATGGGCTGATTAAATATCAGATCATGTAAATGAACGGGCTGATTAAATATCAGATCATGTAAATGAATGGGCTGATTAAATATCAGATCATGTAAATGAACGGGCTGATTAAATATCAGATCATGTAAATGAACGGGCTGATTAAATATTTGGTTACTGGCGGCAGCGCACCAGCCTGCGAGGCCTGGAGTTTACCATCCCTGCATTAAAGCACTGGTCCCCAGCCCTGTTCCTGGATATCTAACGACCTGTAAGTTTTCATTTCAAAACAAATTTGGCACACCTGCTTACGCTAATTAGCAGCTCAATAAAATCTTAGCTGTGTGTGTGAGTTGAGCTTTGTTAGGGTTGGAGTGAAAACCTACAGGACAGTAGATCTCTAGCTGTTGAATGAGGTGTGCTTTGCTAGGGTTGGAGTGAAAACCTACAGGACCATAGATCTCTAGCTGTTGAATGAGGTGTGCTTTGTTAGGGTTGGAGTGAAAACCTACAGGACCGTAGATCTCCAGCTGTTGAATGAGGTGTGCTTTGTTAGGGTTGGAGTGAAACCCTACAGGACTGTAGATCTCTAGCTGTTCAATGAGGTGTGCTTTGTTAGGGGTGGAGTGAAAACCTACAGGACAGTAGATCTCTAGCTGTTGAATGAGGTGTGCTTTGCTAGGGTTGGAGTGAATACCTACAGGACGGTAGATCTCTAGCTATTGAATGAGGTGTGCTTTGTTAGGGTTGGAGTGAAACCCTACAGGACGGTAGATCTCTAGCTGTTGAATGAGGTGTGCTTTGTTAGGGGTGGAGTGAAAACCTACAGGACGGTAGATCTCTAGCTATTGAATGAGGTGTGCTTTGTTAGGGTTGGAGTGAAACCCTACAGGACTGTAGATCTCTAGCTGTTGAATGAGGTGTGCTTTGTTAGGGTTGGAGTGAAACCCTACAGGACGGTAGATCTCTAGCTGTTGAATGAGGTGTGCTTTGTTAGGGTTGGAGTGAAACCCTACAGGACGGTAGATCTCTAGCTGTTGAATGAGGTGTGCTTTGTTAGGGTTGGAGTGAAACCCTACAAGACGGTAGATCTCTAGCTGTTGAATGAGGTGTGCTTTGTTATGGTTGGAGTGAAACCCTACAGGACGGTAGATCTCTAGCTGTTGAATGAGGAGCGCTTTGTTAGGGTTGGAGTGAAAACCTACAGGACGGTAGATCTCTAGCTGTTGAATGAGGTGTGGCTTTTAAGGGTTGGAGTGGAACCCTACAGGACGGTAGATCTCCAGGAACAGGGTTGGGGACAGCTGATAAAGGGTTATTTCAGCTGTTTCTTTGTCTTTTTTTGGGGGATTTTTTTAATATCAGTAAATGTATTTTGACAACTGAATCTGTTCATGAGTTTAACAAACCCTGCATTTTGAGTGGGGTAAAGATCATTATTGTCATTGTATTATTAGAGTATTTAATTTCCTTTTTTGTTTTAATTCTGATAAATCCAACACAAAACTAAACTCACCTGACTGAGAATGTGGGATTCTGGCCATCAAACCAACAACTGAAACAGAGGAAAAACCAGCAATGCATTTAATTAATAAAAATACAAACCCCAATTCCAAAAAAGTTGGGACAGTATGTAAAATGCAGATAAAAGAAGAGTGATTTGTATTTTTTTTTTTACATGTATTTAATTGAAAACGGTGCAAAGAAAATATATTTAATTGTTTTACCTTATCAACTTTATTGATTTTTGTAGATATATGCTCATTCTGAATTTGATGCTTGCAAAACATTCCAAAAAGGTTTGGGACATGGGCAAAAAAAAAAAGACAGGGAAGTTTAAAAAATAATAATAATAAAATAAAAAACCTGTCCTTTTATACCCAGTCATCATAGCATCACCTGTTTACCTGTGGAATGTTCTAAAACAATAAAGTTGATAAGGTAAAATAATTAAATACATTTTCTTTGTACTGTTTTCAATTAAATATATGTAAAAGAAAATGCATTATTATTATTTATAGTATCTCAGTGTTTTACACCTCCTCTCTGTACATTACTATAGTATCTCAGTGTTTTACACCTCCTCTCTGTACATTACATATTATCTCAGTGTTTTACACCTCCTCTCTGTACCTTACTATAGTATCAGTGTTTTACACCTTTTTGTACATTACTATAGTATCAGTGTTTTACACCTCCTCTCTGTGCATTACATATTATCTGTGTTTTACACCTCCTCTCTGTACCTTACTATAGTATCAGTGTTTTACACCTCCTCTCAGTACATTACTATACTATTAGTGTTTTACACCTCCTCTTTGTACATTACTATAGTATCAGTGTTTTACACCTCCCCTCTGTACCTTACTATAGTATCTCAGTGTTTTACACCTCCTCTCAATACATTACTATACTATTATTGTTTTACACCTCCTCTTTGTACATTACTATAGTATCAGTGTTTTACACCTCCTCTCTGTACATTACTATAGTATCAGTGTTTTACACCTCCTCTCAGTACATTACTATACTATTCGTGTTTTACACCTCCCCTCTGTACCTTACTATAGTATCTCAGTGTATTACACCTCCTCTCAGTACATTACTATACTATTAGTGTTTTACACCTCCTCTTTGTACATTATTATAGGATCAGTGTTTTACACCTCCCCTCTGTACCTTACTATAGTATCTCAGTGTTTTACACCTCCTCTCAGTACATTACTATACTATTAGTGTTTTACACCTCCTCTTTGTACATTATTATAGGATCAGTGTTTTACACCTCCTCTCTGTACCTTACTATAGTATCAGTGTTTTACACCTCCTCTCAGTACATTACTATACTATTAGTGTTTTACACCTCCTCTTTGTACATTATTATAGGATCAGTGTTTTACACCTCCCCTCTGTACCTTACTATAGTATCAGTGTTTTACACCTCCTCTCTGTACATTACTATACTATTCGTGTTTTACACCTCCTCTTTGTACATTACTATAGTATCAGTGTTTTACACCTCCTCTCTGTACATTACTATAGTATCTCAGTGTTTTACACCTCATCTCAGTAGATTACTATACTATTCGTGTTTTACACCTCCCCTCTGTACCTTACTATAGTATCTCAGTGTATTACACCTCCTCTCAGTACATTACTATACTATTAGTGTTTTACACCTCCTCTTTGTACATTATTATAGGATCAGTGTTTTACACCTCCCCTCTGTACCTTACTATAGTATCTCAATGATTTACACCTCCTCTCAGTACATTACTATACTATTATTGTTTTACACCTCCTCTCTGTACATTACTATAGTATCAGTGTTTTACACCTCCTCTCTGTACATTACTATAGTATCAGTGTTTTACACCTCCTCTCTGTACATTACATATTATCTCATAATGTTACACCTCTCTGTACATTACTATAGTATCTCAGTGTTTTACACCTCCCCTCTGTACATTACTATAGTATCAGTGTTTTACACCTCCTCTCTGTACATTACATAGTATCTCAGTGTTTTTCACCTCCCCTCTGTACATTACTATAGTATCTCAGTGTTTTTCACCTCCCCTCTGTACATTACATAGTATCTCATAATTTTACACCTCTCTGTACATTACATAGTATCTCATAATTTTACACCTCTCTGTACATTACATAGTATCTCATAATTTTACACCTCTCTGTACATTACATAGTATCTCAGTGTTTTACACCTCCTCTCTGTACATTACATAGTATCTCATAATTTTACACCTCTCTGTACATTACATAGTATCTCATAATTTTACACCTCTCTGTACATTACATAATATAAAAATATAAAAAAATATGTGTATGGCGGCGGTAACCCGGTAGATGGTGCCTGTCCCCAACGGGCGGCCGTCCAGCGCTGTCACAAGACGAGGAAGAGGCAAAGGGTGGGTGGGAATTTTGTGGGATTTAGCCCACTTGAAATCAATAAAACACTCAACTGCCCCTGAGTCAATAAAAGCGTTGCAGTGGAGCTGGCAATCGTTCCAGCGTAAATGAACTGGCAGGAGAGTCCGAGGGTAATTAAAATGCACTCCCGCTAGGCGATTCGGTCTCCCTAGCGGGACCCCTCCCCTACCAGAAAGCTTAGGACACTGATCCTTTAAATGGCCCGCCTCTTACAGTACCTACACCACAATTCCCGAGACTTAGTTACGCGCATGGAGGACCCATCGACCTGCATGGGCCTCTCCTGCTCAATAGGAGACCGTGCTGACGTGGAGGAAGAAGGGTAATTAGCTGGGCGATAACTAAACCCTTTAGAAACCCTCTCTTTCTCTCTCTCTCTAAAGCGGTTATCTAAACGAATAGCGGTGGACACCAGGGCACCGAACGTAGCGGGTGGTTCTAAGCCCGCGAGCGCGTCTTTTATTGGGTCTGACAGAACGTTGAGAAATAGTGCACTAAGAGGCTCATCGGCCCATCCTGTTACCCCCGCAAGAGCACGAAACGTTATAGAAAAAACGGCCACGGTGTCGGAGCCCTGGCGAAGACGGGTCAGACGCATGGCGGCCTCCTTGCCAGAAACGTCCTGATCAAAAACTGACACCATCTCCGCCATAAGCCCATCTATGTGGTTCATGATGGACGAATTAGCCCTGATAAGTGGGTCGGCCCATGCAAGAGCATTCCCGGTTAGGAGGGAGAGAACGAAGGCTACACGGGACTCTTGTGAATAAAAGCGTGAGGGCTGAATTTTAAAAAAAATTAGGCACTGAGTCAAAAACCTCTGACACTCTCCCGACTGCCCGCTATTACGCAACGGGAGCTGAAGTTTCGGTTCCCTAGTGTCAGGTTTAAGTGGCGGGGGAGTGGATTGTGTAGGTGCTTGTGCAACTGGAGGTGGATCTGCCCTGAGAGAGAGAGTTCGGAGATTCTCCGACAGTTCCCGCAGAGCAACTGATTGAAGGCGTAGCTGCTCGTGCAGAGTTTGCTGAGAAATCAAAAGGGTATAAACGCTCTCTCCCTGGGCAGAAATGGCTGCCTCCTGAGTGACTAGGACTCTGTGAATGTTAGGATCTATCGCTGGTATCTCCCCTATGGCTTCCATGTTCTGTTAGGGTTCTCTATGCCAGAGACACGGAGGAAGTGTTGGAGATCCAGGTGCGACAGATAAGGAGTCTTAAAGTGTTCTAATGAACACCACAGAAACGGACAATAAACCGTAGTGGAAAGGGGAAAAATAGGGAGAACACAATTAACCTCGCGATAAAAACGAGGAACTCGATATCCGAGCAAAACAAAATAAATAAGCTGGAACGCTTATCTAACTCCCGTTTGTGGAGAAAATAACCAGAAAGAAAAGAGAAACTCAATACCCCTAAGACTTGGGTTACAGCACTCCTAGGTATGAGTGTAAAAACAAAGAAACGAAAACCCTAAGCTCTGTGATAAGAGCGAAAAAGATTACTTTGCTTTTCCTAAATTGTACTGCTAACAAGTCCCGTGTTGAGAAGCAAAGCGGTCGATAGCAGTACAACTTCCTATACCTTTTTACCGGCTTGAATGTTACGAGAAATAACTTGGAAGCAATGAGAAAAGGAGGAAGCGGGGTATAAGTAGTGAGCGGATATGCAGGACAGGTGAACTCACTAATTACCGAGACGAAAGCAAAACCCATAGCGGAACACAGAAAAATCTGATGGATTACCGGTAAAAGCAAAAAAGGAATAAAAAACGCAGCGATAAGGAAAGAAGGGCATGATCCATGACAACCTCCTCTCTGTACATTACATAGTATCTCAGTGTTTTACACCTCCTCTCTGTAGATTGCATAGTATCTCTGTGTTTTACACCTCCTCTCTGTACATTACATATTATCTCATAATGTTACACCTCTCTGTACATTACTATAGTATCTCAGTGTTTTAAACCTCCCCTCTGTACATTACTATAGTATCAGTGTTTTACACCTCCTCTCTGTACATTACTATAGTATCTCAATGTTTTACACCTCCCCTCTGTACATTACTATAGTATCAGTGTTTTACACCTCCTCTCTGTACATTACATATTATCTCATAATGTTACACCTCTCTGTACATTACTATAGTATCTCAGTGTTTTAAACCTCCCCTCTGTACATTACTATAGTATCAGTGTTTTACACCTCCTCTCTGTACATTACTATAGTATCTCAATGTTTTACACCTCCCCTCTGTACATTACTATAGTATCAGTGATTTACACCTCCTCTCTGTACATTACATAGTATCTCAGTGTTTTTCACCTCCCCTCTGTACATTACTATAGTATCTCAGTATGTTTCACCTCCTCTCTGTACATTACATAGTATCTCATAATTTTACACCTCTCTGTACATTACATAGTATCTCATAATTTTACACCTCTCTGTACATTACACAGTATCTCAGTGTTTTACACCTCCTCTCTGTACATTACACAGTATCTCAGTGTTTTACACCTCCCCTCTGTACATTACTATAGTATCTCAGTGTTTTACACCTCCTCTCTGTACATTACATAGTATCTCATAATTTTACACCTCCTCTCTGTAGATTACATAGTATCTCTGTGTTTTACACCTCCTCTCTGTAGATTACATAGTATCTCTGTGTTTTACACCTCCTATCTGTACATTACATAGTATCTCAGTGTTTTACACCTCCTCTCTGTACATTACATAGTATCTCAGTGTTTTACACCTCCTCTCTGTACATTACATAGTATCTGTGTTGTACACCTCCTCTCTGTACATTACTATAGTATCTCAATGTTTTACACCTCCTCTCTGTACATTACAATAGTATATTAGTGTTTTACACCTCCTCTCTCTACATTACCATAGTATGTCAGTGTTCTACACCTCCTTTCTGTACATTACCATAGTATATCAGTGTTTTACACCTCCTCTCTGTACATTACATAGTATCTGTGTTTTACACTTCCTCTCTGTACCTTACTATATTATGAGTGTTTTACACCTCCTCTCTGTACATTACATAGTATCTCAGTGTTTTACACCTCATCTCTGTACATTACCTTAGTATCTCAATGTTTTACACCTCCTCTCTGTACATTACTATAGTATCGCAGTGTTTTACACCTTCTCTCTGTACCTTACTATAGTATCTCAGTGTTTTACACCTCCTCTCTGTACATTACATAGTATCTGTGTTGTACACCTCATCTCTGTACATTACCTTAGTATCTCAATGTTTTACACCTCCCCTCTGTACATTACATAGTATCTCAGTGTTTTACACCTCCTCTCTGTACATTACAATAGTATATTAGTGTTTTACACATCCTCTTTCTACTTTACCATAGTATGTCAGTGTTCTACACCTCCTTTCTGTACATTACCATAGTATATCAGTGTTTTACACCTCTAAAGTCTCAGTGTTTTACACCTCCTTTCTGTACATTACATAGTAGAGGTATGCAGTGGTGCCACTATCTGTATCTTTTCGACCATCAACATTATCTGTATTCGGATAGAAATCGGAAGTAGGCGGGGCTTTTACCGAAAGTTGCATTGCATATAAGAAATGTGATTCCTTTTTTTTTTGGAAATGTGAATATAATAGTTGCTAGCCTAGCTTACTCAGTGAGCTGAAGATAGTGGCGAGAGTCTCCGTCTGGGAGATTCGATTTTAAATAGATTGATTACAATTGATCTAGCCTAGTTGTTATTACTGCACGTGTGTGTGCGCGCCCGTGTGTGTGTGTGTGTGTGTGTGTGTGTGTGTGTGTTAGCTAGCCTACTGCTGCATGTTGGCTAGTCAGCCTATACCTTCCTCAAAATTTGGAATACATCACATATATTAAAATACACTACCATATCTGTCTCTCTCTCTCTCTCTCTTACGTTCTTTATCACTCTCACGGCGAAACGGCAGCCGTCAACAGAGGCAACCCCCCCGGCGTCTCAGGCATAAAATATAGGCTATATAAATTAAATGATGAGCCAATTGCAGTACCTTAGTTTCACTTGTAAATCTAAATTAGCACAAATAGACTGAAATGATGAAGTAATAAGTAACATTCTATAATAATTTGATTTAATTGGGCATTTATTAAGTTGTCCTCCATAAGGGAGGGGGGGGGGGGAGGGGGGGTGGAGAGTATGGATAAAATATAAATGAAAATGATGAGCTAGTTACAGTAACGTAGTTTCATACAGAAAATAGCACAAAGAGACTGAAATGATGAAGAAATATAGCTCATCTTTAATATACTTGTTTCCAAATAAGATTAGATAATGATTTGGTATTATTGGGCATAAATAAAGTTGACCTCCTATAAGATGAGGGGGGTTGAGGTGTGGTTAAAATGTAATAAAATTATCTTATCCACTAATGTACTGATTAGCCTTTAGCTATATGAAAGCTATATCAAATCTCATCTAGGGCTTTGAAAAAAATAATTCTCAAAATTTTCATAAATTAAACACTTTATTTAAAAAAATTCCCTGTGTGAGGTTGTGTAGAAATACAGGAAATTAGTTTTAAAAGGCTCAAATTTTTGACCCCCAGATCCCAGCTACTTCGTCCCCCTTTGTGCCCCACCAACATCTCTTAATGCCCCCCCAATCAAAGCAGTCTTGAAACGGCCCTGTGTACAAAATATAATCAACTCAGCATGGAAAGGCAGTTTTATAAAAACATCAAACCATTCCATTATACATTTGAATGGAAACTATTTCCACAATAACAGCCATTTCTGCCTGTTGTGATTTCATATTGTACTTTTTTTAAATTAGTTTTAAATTTTACTATATGAACTTGTAAATGATTATGTATAGTAATATTATTATCATTACTATTATTATGCTTTATAAAATTCAAGGGAAAGACTTAAGGATTATAGCCTAATGATGCTTTGAAAAAAACACTCTAAATGAAAAAAGTAAAATGAGCAGTCCAACAAGATGCATTTATATGCTAACAGTAACAACAAAAGTTGAAGAACACCTGAAAAGCTTTTAATTCAAGAAAATAAAAAAGTCGGGATATGGCTGCATTTCAACAGCTTTTAATATGGTTTTACTATTCAATTGGTTAACCGATCACCACGACAAGTCTAGTTAAAACATTTTCGTTAAAACGTCATATTTTAGTTTTATTAATTGCGTTGCAATTTTGGGCTCATGGAATGGCGAGATTGACGGAATTGATTACACAGCAATATAGAGGCAGAAAGGATGGTCGGTAGCTATAGCTAAAAATTCAAACAACAAAAGTAACATACATACAATAATAATTTGATAGCCAGTAAGTGACATTTCAAAACGGGACATAGGCTACCAATTCTAGATGTTTTTTTGCTTTCTTTTAAAAGGTGTTTTTACGTTCTGAAAAAGTGGCGAGATTAAGTGCAGCCAAATTAAAGCGAGTAGCATCAAAGGGATAGTATCGTTTGCATGCAATATGTTGAGATTTTTCATTTAACGTTTTGTTTCTTTTGCTTTTGCTCTCACAAGATTGACGTAGGTCTATATAAACAAGGCACACTGTTCGATTATAGCGATAACGTTAAAGATATAGGGTGAGTATGCGTAATTCCAGGGACTGCCGATTGAGTCACATGGCCCATATCGAACGGTTCCATCCCTAATTATATATTTTAATGTTTTAATAATAAAATAAACAATCCAATGCTTAATTATGTTAAGTTCAGAAGAGCCATACAGACAGGTGGGCACTGAATCAAAGATTTCCCTGCTGCAATTTAATTATTTCCCGCATCCTAATATGTACTGGCAACTTCGGATAGGAAAAAATCCGTTTCCAACCCACTATTCGTGCACTTCCGGATTTCGGCTTCGTGCACACCCCTATTACATAGTATAACAGTGTTCTACACCTCCATTCTGTACATTACAATTGTATATCAGTGTTTAACGCCTTCTCTCTGTACATGAAACATATTTTGTCTCATTATTTGTTATCTTCTTCCATGTTTCCGCTGTACCAGATATATACAAATACTTTTTTATGACATTAAGATGTGAAAATGCCCTGGCAAAATATATGTAAAATGTTACTGTACCGATACAAAAGCCAATAATAGGATTAACAGGAGGAATCAGGTGAATGTATAAATAAATAAAATGGTGGTATACTCACGCATCAGTGCTGTCACTCTGTTTGCCAGCATGATGTCCGTCGTGTCGATATGTGGCAGTTTAACTTGGGCTGTTAAAGACGTGATATGAGAAAGACCCTGATATGCTTAGTGGTGAATAAACCAGCGAGGGAATCTCAGTTTTGGGCCTGCACAAGGGGCGTTTGCCTTTAACTCCGAGGTTTTTGCGGTCAGTGAGTCTGCCATGCTCTTTCACAGGCCACTTCCCGTTCTCAAACCTCATTTCTGTTTGCCGTATTTTAAGAAAGCAATTTCATATCTGCTATTGACCTTACATACCACTGCTCACTGCTTTCAAGAATCAATAGTTTTTAAGCATCGTGTAACTATATTTTAACTTCTTAGTAAGGTATGTGCTATGGTAACCCCCCAACCCCCCTACAAAATAAATATATAAATGTTTTCCCAGCATTGGCCAGCACCACAGAGTTGACTAAATGCACTTTTTCCTCTGATAAATATCAGTGGTGCTGAGGCAGTGACATTTATCAGACACTTAAATCATCCCCTCTTTAGCTGTGGGCCTCAGTACCATAGATACTTATCTAAGAAAATGTTCTCGCCACATCAGCACTGCTGTGCAATGCTAGAAACCTCACAGTAATGTACAGGTAGAGCCAACAGTCACTGCAAAATAACAAAAAATAAGTCAACCGTAACAAGCATTTTAGCCTTATATTTGGACTTAAAATCTTATTTCTATTACTTTTTTGCTAAATAAGACCAAGATTGCCAATAGGGTGAGAGTTTTACTCATTTCAAGATTTGCCAATGGGGTAATAATTTCATTTGTCAAGAAAAAAGTTACTTAAAACAAGCTAAATTTTCTACTTCTAAGATTTTAAGTCTCACTACAAGCCTTGTTCAGACAGACTTTTTTTCAGTGTAAATCTTTCATAAATCCCCTTTAAGAGCCAGCTGGGAGAGAAGCTGTTTGCTCAAACCTGGATGAAGCAGAACTCCACAGGAGACAAAGTTTCTCTCTGGACCAAGTGTAGCACAATTAGGCTCGCCGTGCTCAGGCTGTGCTGTAGCAGTGGGCCTGGGATACAGTGGGCCCAATCACCCAAGGCCTTAGATTCAGATGTGATGATATGCCTTTGAGTTAGATTTGATGCATTTAGATTTGGTACATATTTGACTTGGTGTGTTAAACAGGCTAGCATAGTAGGCAGAGGTTTGAGTGGACAGGGGACAGTGGACAGGGAACAGGAGTTGCATTCAGACAGCCTAATAAACTGCAATTCTATTAGTTGTACTAAGCTGAAGGAGGAAAGAAGTACTACAGGAAGTGAGGTATGTGGAACATACTCAAATATGCAAAAATAAACAGACAAACACACTGTATTCAAACTGATCATTAAGTTTTACTGCATGTGTGGACCATACCTGTCAACCCTCCCGTATTTCCCGGGTTTTTCCAGTATTTTAACTGCCTGCCATGGAGCCGTGTTGTCAGTAAAGCCCTGCTATACCCACTCCAGTGCAACAGGTGGCAGTATGCTGCACAGTACAGTAAGTAGCATACTTGTGTGCTTGCGACATTTGCATTGTGCGAAACGTGAAGTTGTTGCCTGTACGAGACTTTGGCGAAATGTAACAAGATAAACTCTTCAGGGGTAATCAGAAAACAGCTGTAGCTGAATATACTGGTAAGTAATTGGTTTCCTAAACATATTTAAACGAGAAATTTTGGATAAAAAAATTTGGTGTCTTCTGAACCGAAAGTGCATCAGGTACTGGTAGCTAACGTTACTGTATATAATAACCTACAATAAGCAAGGGAAAACGGTGAATGCTTAATGTTATTTATAGGCGATAACGTTTAAAAAATATATTATTGTTTCTATATTAATAGTGCATTTTAAAGTCTGTAGCTGTGGCGAGAGGAGGGTCATAAGTGCTTTTGGCTATTAATAGCACCCTCCTATCTTATCGCCCTGCAGTGTAACTGGAGAAGTTGAGATTTTCGCAAGAGGCTACCCTTTTAAACAATTCTGCATCAACATGTACGGGGTTTTCTTAAAGCTGTCGTTTATAATTTCAGACAAACATGAATACTGTAATTTAGACTGATACATCTCATCACTAGGGGCAAAGTGGATCGAGTTAAATACATGTATTATGCATATACTGCATGTGACTATTCTGAAATATATGTAGTCTGAACGTTTTACTTTCAACCATATATTTAACCACCCGATTGTAATCACCTCCTAGTTAACCCAACTAGTTAACCCAATCCTTTTTGCTCTGCAAGCAGTAAAGTTGCCTGGTGAGTAGATCTCCAGAACCGAGTGTGGGCACCCCTGTCGAATTGCAAGGATAGTGGTGGGGTTGGGGTGCCGAAAAGTCTCCAACGTTTCCAATTAATTACTCAACTGTGGTGGCCGGCCACAGTTTCAGAATGACCCCAAAATATGTTTTTTACTTTTTTAATAATATTAGAAAGAAAAAAAGAAAGTTGCACACTCTATATGCTCCAATTCCATTTATTAGTAGGCAACGTTTTGGCAATAAATGGAATTGGAGCATATAGAGTGAGTGTGTAACTTTCTTATTTTTTTCTAATATTAGTTTACTGTTAGTCAGTACCTCGCTAAGTTATCTGATGTGCATCCTCCCTCTCCACAATCGTATTTCATAATCATGACAAAGATGTTGAAGATATGCTGTTAAAGGTTAAAGGATTTATTCAATTGACTGCGTCATCGCCATTCAGTGTGTAGTATAATGGCAGTGTAGTATAATGGTTAAGGAACTGGACGTGTAACTGAAAGGTTGCAGGTTCGATTCCCAGGTAGGACACTGCCGTTGTACCCTTGAGCAAGGTACTTAACCTGCATTGCTTCAGTATATATCCAGCTGTATGAATGGATAAATGTAATAAGAAGTATGTAAGTCGCTCTGGATAAGAGCGTCTGCTAAATGTAATGTAATGTAATTCATATGAATACAACTTATACCACAAAATTCGTCATAGATCTAGTCGCTAATTTTGCTCTCAAAGTACACCAGATTGATGCATTTAACTTTCAAATGTACAACATTTTCTCCCAGGGGGGCATGGCCCCGGACCCCCCTAGAGGGATCAGAGTCCGTGAACACTGATCTCCCTCATTTTCAAAGTCCAATGTTGACAGGTATGGTGTGGACAGTAATGTCTCTGGGTCTGTGAAATTCAAGGCACATCCTATAGGGGGCGATAGAGATGCCACAAAAAGAAGCACTTCTTTACTGTTCTAACCCAATGAAGTCAAATAAATGCTATAAATTTACATTAGTATTTAAAGACATGTACTTGCATACTGGATGTGCTGCTTGTCTGACACCCCTTCCACACCTTAAAGGGGTAGGAAACCCTAAAACACATTTTTTGAGGTGCTAACTAATATCTAGGCACTGCCTCAGATGGAAGAGAACAATAATATACATTATATCTACAATTTTTGGCAAAACGTTTAATTTCAGTATTTTAGCCGTTAAATCGCCTATTCTTCTTCTTCCGGGGTTGAAAACGAAAAATGGCCCACGTCATTAAAAATGACGTTGTAGTGTACCTTTTGTACACTTGCGCGTAATCAGTTTCGCACTTTGTTACCGCCCCCAATATAAATACATTCCTGAGAAGGCGTGGCCAATGGCTATATCCATTTGACAAGCAATATCGTTGTAGCCTACAGTTAGTCTCTTTCAATGTATTTGCTTTTTTCCAATTATGCGAGTTATTAAAATGGTAAATTCGTTTTTTCAATTCCAATAGTTTCAATTTACAAGCAATGACTGATGGGTCGCAAGTGTGCTTTCTCTGGGTGCAAGAGCATCAGCGGATTAACGTTAACAGTTACACTACGCCCAGGTTGAATTGGGGTATGCCAGCCAAAGGAATGCGGAAACGTCACCAATATTTCTGTCCCTCCAAATGCGGTAAATTAAATTAAGTGCGGCCTACGGCGTCTTGTTGGCTTGCTAACGTGATGGTTATCTTGTAGCCTCAAAGATATTTACTTGAGTTGTTTTCGTATCGTTAACCATAGTTAACTGGCCGGTGATATTTCACTGCCTTTTGCGTATAAACTATAACGTCAGGATTTAAGCAGGAGTTACGGAGTTACGTTTGATGGATAACCGTTAACTGCACTATCTGGAACTCCCCATGGCTGGAACATGTATTTACTGAAATAAAAATGGTACAAGGTACAAAGTGATACAAGCCCCATGCTGTGCTTATGTTAACTTATGTCTTAGTTAAGTTACTTGGATAGCTAGTAAACGTGCATTTGTAGATGGCTAGGATAACAAAACAACAAAAAAAGCCAAAAGCCGTTCAGTTTCACTTGACATTCATTAGCCTACGTGTTGTATTTTTTCATGTTTGTATAATCTGCAGGTAGCGTTAGGTCAGGATGAATATTAGCTGACAAACGTTATTTTACTGGGCAGAACATCGATTTGAGCAGATTGTGAAGTCTCCCGTAGTGTAGCCTATAGCCTTCAGCTAACATCCGTTTAGTTTCACTTGGCATTCGTTTACATATTTTATTGTCATGTTCGTGTAGCATAGCTACGTTAGATGTAACGTTATAGATGGCTAAAAAAAACTCTACGGCTGAAACTGATAGGGCTTCGTACTATTTCCTTCTTCATACTCCTGGTCGGTGGAAAGCCCAGAGCATTCCGGAGGAGAGATGTCCTCCGCCTCGAAGAAGCCATTGACTGATATTACCGAATTAGTCAGCGATTAATACGATCAGTTTCACTCCCCATCTTTTCCCTTGTGGGCGTGTCTTCAGGTGGCGATAGGCTCTCGCCCCTCCCCCTCTGCTGCTGCTTTCCACGCCCATTTAATTGCATTTTTCGAATTTGTGGTGTGGGCGGAGAGAGAATGTAACCGAGGGTTTCCTACCCCTTTAAGTCGGCATCAAGCATCCTCCTCCAATCTCTCAGAAAGTACTGTATGACACTCTCTCCTGTGAGGTTACAGCGCCCTCTGCAGGCTGGAGATATTACTGGTACAAAGGAACTGGATCACATGACATTCCCCTTATTGTCAGCACAATGGCTAGCAACTATTGTGAAGCTAGCAACACTTCTGTGGAGATCACGTGACAATTTATATCAAAATAAAAGCTTGAATAGGTATCGTTTGACTTGAAGTGGATGTATTGTTACTTATAGCAATTTTATGTCACAGCACCAGCAACACTTGACTGAACCCTGCTTACAGCTGATGAATATACAGGTGCAGCTCAAAAAATTAGAATATCGTGAAAAAGTTCAATATTTTTTGTCACTCATTTCAGAAAGTGAAACTCATATAAACATTGAACAAAAAGTTCAGAAATTTGTGTTTGGTAGATTATTTCTCTGTTGTAACAATGCTTCTTGGCAATAAATTTTATACCATTGGAAAGCCTGTTTATTTCCCTTTTAAATGGTGCCCCATTTGTAAGGAACATGCATTTGTGGGATGAGCAGCACAGCTGAGAATGTGGGTTGCGCCCATGTAAAATTTGCCAAATATTCTCTGCCAATGCCAAACAGCTTATTCTGCTGTTGCTAGTGACTCTTGTTTGGTGTTGTTTGGTGGATTGGATGATTGAAGTCTATCAGTAACAAGGAAGAAACAAGACATATTGGCAATTTTACAATTTATTAATTTAACAAACAGTCAGGAGCCTCAGTAGCGTGTGGAAGAACCATACACAGCCACAACAGCCTGGCACCTCCTCATCATGCTGGTCACCAGCGTGGTCACACACTGCTGTGGGATGGCATTCCACTCCTCAACCAGGATTTGTCGCAAGTCAGCCAACGTGGTTGTGTTGGTCACTCTAGCACGAACAGCACGCCCACAAGTGTTCAATTGGGTTGAGGTCAGGACTGTTGGCAGGCCATTCCATTCTCTCTACTCCCAAATTCTGGAGGTAGTCTCTGATAAACCCCGCTCTGTGGGGGCGAGCGTTGTCATCTTGGAGGATGGAGTTCGGTCCCAGACTGTGGAGATATGGGATTGCCACTGGTTGCAGAATCTCATCTCGATATCTCTCTGCATTGAGATTGCCTCCAATGATGACAAGCCTGGTTTTTCCAGAATCTAGTCTTACCCCCCAATTCTCATAGAGATCAGTTCAAATGCAGAGAGGTTATAGTATCGCTGAAAATAAGATATCGAGAGTCTTTTGATGTTGATTGGTCACAGACTTCAGGAAGTAACAGCATGCAAAGGATATGTGACCAAATATTAAATATGATACTTTAAAAATATGTTAAAGCAAAATATTCAAATTTTCTGAGACACTGTATTTTGGGTTTTATTAGCTGTAAGCCATAATCATCAAAATTACAAGAAAGAAAGGCTTGAAATATTTCACTCTATGTGTAATGAATCTATATAATATATGAGTTTCACTTTCTGAAATGAGTGACAAAAAATATTGAACTTTTTCACAATATTCTAATTTTTTGAGCTGCACCTGTAGTGCCATATCCTCGACTGCTGATTGGTCTGTACTGCCTTTGCTGGAGATAATGCCACCATACTTATATAAATTTTAGATCGCAGCCTGCTGATTGGCATTATCTCCAGCAAAGGCAGTACAGACCAATCAAAAAGTGAGGATATGGCAAAATGGCACTATATTCGTCAACTGTAGCAAGTTCAGCCAAGTGTTGCTAGTGCTGCGATGTAAAATTGATATAAGTAGCATATCCACTTCGTTCAGTCCCTGAGGTTATCAGAATACCCCCATTATATAGTGGCATTATTTTCAGCAATGGTTGCACATGACAATCATGTCATAGTCCAGGACACATGGTGAACAAAAATATACGAGGTGCAGGTAATTATACTTTTCACCTTGTAAAGAATAATTACATCTTGTTTTGACAGATCATTTATTGATATGAGTTGTAGCCTACAGGCTAATGGTTTAACATTTTGCACGAATAACCTCATAGCCTACATTATAGCATTATGAACCTGGTTTGAAAGTCAAAATGTTCTCACGTTGAACAAATGAATCATTAATTTCCGCATAGGCCTATATAACTAAATCACATAAATGGATAAATTAATTCATACTTTTTTTATTTATTCTATTCATAAATGTGAAGGATTTTCTAATAGCCTATGTAATCAATTATATAAAATCCAGAAATTTCAATAAACTATTAAAAAATATGTTTCAGTAACTCTTGCAAACCTTTTGCAAAATAATCTCTTGACAAACACGAAAATACTAGGTTTAGGCTACGTTACTTAACTAAAAGAATGTTATGCAGCAAGATATGAAATTAATCAGTTTTGTTGATCCTGTGTAAAATTTGCGTTTTCCACTTAATAGCCCTACAGCTGAGAGATAATGATCGTCGCGCATAAATTTATTCCGGTCACGAAAACATTCAAAACTTGCTTGATAAAGAGAAATAAGTTTGAATAGTAATGGAAATAGTATGAAATGAGTATAAAAATAAAAAATAGTTTTTAATCGTAACAAAGCAACCAGTGCAGATGTACTGCCTTGTTCATCTTGGGCTCAGATGGAAAGATGAACAAACTCCTCAGCTCTGTGGATTAAAAGCATCTTTAAAAATGTGATCTTGCAAAAGAGCAAGTTGGGATGCTGGATAAGTGCTGTATGGCTGATAACACTTCCATGTGTCAATCTGAGAGAGCCAACATGGACGGCTCTGACCTCCACATGATGAACACAGCAGCCAAAACTGAAGAGTTTGATGGAAATAAACACAAATATAAAGCAAACGTTTACACAGATTAAAGCTCATTGTTTTCATTTACATTCCTAAATATTGAATCGTTTCATTTCATATTTAAGTGGACTATGCCTGAATAGTCATCACAGCATCATCTAGAAAAAGTAATTGATTCACTGTGTCAATTAATGCAAGCTATTATACCCAATGTATACAAGTACCAGCATTTATAATGTCATGCTTTATGAACTGCCTAAGGAACTTACTGGAAATCATTTCAGGCGAATTACTAACTGATGAATCACTGATCTACTTGGATGTGGTTTTATCACATTAAAACATTTTCCTTGTCATGTGGGTTAAAGTCGTTCTTGTTTGCTCTGAAATCCAAACTTGTGGGTGGACACTTTCTCAAACAGAACTGTCAATCTCAAAATGCCCCTCCTCTTTGAATTTTCGCGTTGTTATGGTTTTGAAAGCTCCTATGATGGCTATGATGCAGCTTTGGAAAAAACTGGTATGCAGTAACAGCATAGCCTTTTGTATTTATTTATTCATTTATTATTTTCATATAATTTCCGATATAATTGCTGACTTGTGGCGAAAGTGCCGCCGTGGTGATAGATTTACTTTAACATCTGTCCGAGAATGTAAACAAGTCGTCCATTTTCACTGTAATAAGAAATTTTATGACAACCTTACCTCTATTTCGCTAGCTTAGCCTACTTAAACAGTTACAACCTACATGAGAAGAGTAGCCTTCCCATTGAAAGCTGATTGCTTTTTATTTGTCTCACCATTTGTTTGGAATCTACACGCATACAACGATGAAAAATTATCGTTCTTTGGATGCCCACAACTTAGTGGATGACAATATTTTGCACTTGCAAATATAATACTGTAACGTTATAGCACTCCAATTTATCCACATTCCACTACAAACCATTTGAATATGGTCAAAATGTTTTAACGTTTCTTACAGCAATATTAGTTAGCCATAAATTGACAATTGGATAACTTATTTGACTTAGGCTACCTGTGAAACAATGCCTGCTGCACACATAAGCATGTGGAGTCCCACATTTTTCTTCCCGCCGACGCCTCACGTCTTATTGCTCGGATCCACTTTTCTCATCTTATGGGCTCGGATTTGTGGTTCAGAATCTTATAAAACCACAATTCTTGGTTTTTTGCCTTGTTTGTAGTGCATCCCACCAAACAACAACTTTTATGCATTTTTATGCTGTTAGCTAATGGATCTAAATGACAAGAAGGCACCGGCATGTCAAGTCAATGGAGGGCGATAGCGGGATGTGCTTCCCCTTCAAATCCCTACTGGCTCTTTAACACAAACAACTAATTAAAATATGTATTATAGTGAATCCATAAAGATGTATTAATGAGGAGAAATATTGAATCATCCCACCAACCAATCCAAACACTCAAGACACTCACCTGCCACACTGTTTGGATGCTGATCTGCAGTGATGACATCATCATAGTTCTCTAGAGTGTCCTCCATCACCAGGCCCCCTGCAAGCAAAGAGAATTCTGGGTAATGGCTTAATCTCAGGACTGTTACACAGCAGGGAAGTGAGGCCTTTCAGAGCAGCACTGAATAACACTTGAGTTAGCTGTGTATTCACACTGCTGTCATGGCTGACTGATGGTGTGGGGACACATATCACACTGTAAATTTTCCCATATTTAAACCCTGGTATGTAGGTGCTGGGGAATCCACATCACTGTGTCCCACAGGAACTGAATCAACCCAGCAGCAACACAGAAACAAAACACAGGGGAGCACAGTTCCAGACAGAGACAGAACACAGAGGACCGCAGTTCTGGAAAAGACAGAACACAGAGGAGCACAGTTCCACACAGAGACAGAACACAGAGGAGCACAGTTCCACACAGAGACAGAACAAAGAGGAGCACAGTTCCACATAGACATAACACAGTGAAGCACTGTTCCACACAGAGACAGAACACATAAGCACAGTTCCACACAGACATAAAACACAGAAGAGCACAGTTCCACACAGAGACATAACACATAAGCACAGTTCCACACAGAGACAGAACACACAGGAGCACAATTCCACACAAAGACAGAACACTGAGAAGCACAGTTCAACACAGAGACAGAACACTGAGAAGCACAGTTCCACACAGAGACAGAACACACAGGAGCACAGTTCCACACAGAGACAGAACAAAGAGGAGCACAGTTCCACACAGAGACAGAACAAAGAGGAGCACAGTTCCACATAGACATAACACAGTGAAGCACTGTTCCACACAGAGACAGAACACATAAGCACAGTTCCACACAGAGACATAACACATAAGCACAGTTCCACACAGAGACAGAACACACAGGAGCACAATTCCACACAAAGACAGAACACTGAGAAGCACAGTTCAACACAGAGACAGAACACTGAGAAGCACAGTTCCACACAGAGACAGAACACACAGGAGCACAGTTCCACACAGAGACAGAACAAAGAGGAGCACAGTTCCACACAGAGACAGGACACACAGGAGCACAATTCCACACAAAGACAGAACACTGAGAAGCACAGTTCAACACAGAGACAGAACACTGAGAAGCACAGTTCCACACAGAGACAGAACACACAGGAGCACAGTTCCACAGAGACAGAACAAAGAGGAGCACAGTTCCACACAGAGACAGAACACAGAGGAGCACAGTTCCACAAAGAGACAGAACACAGAAGAGCACAGTTCCACACAGAGACAGAACAAAGCATAACCAACTACCCCCAGGTACAAAGAGCTCCGCCCCTTTACCTGAGAGAGAGTGTCCCTCGCCGTCCCCCACGTCATCATACCCAGAGGGCAGATCCTCATATAGGCCACTCCCTGTGAACAGGAGAGGGGATGTGTACTGACCCCGTCCACACCACACGTGTTCTGAGGAGTTCTTCCACAGTGTGTTTGAGACTCTATTGTGAAGCATGAGGAGGACAGATCAGACTCACTCACCCCACCGGGGGGCGCTGTAGGTTCCCCCTCTAGCCAGTTTGTACTCGATCTACTCGTAGATGGCCTCGTGCAGAGGGGCGTGGTCCCATTGAGACAGGGCTGTGTGAGCATAGACAGAGAATGAGAGTCAGTCTCCTCTCAGAGAGCACATCTCTCTCTGCATATGAGCAACACAAATACAGCACACAGTTCCTGTAATATATCAGCCAGCTCTCAGATACCAGGGCCTTGTAGGTTTGCTGGTCTGAGATTACTTTAACCTTTTATCACATAACCCATACGCTGCCCAGGTAGACTACAGGTCTGTCATCCACCAGAGGGGGCGCTGGTGCACAATGGGATACGGTAAGCCTGCCAACTGAATTGCTCCCATGGCAACACGGCAGCCAATTATGCGGCGCCCTGAAGTCTCCTTGCTTTCAGGGGGCCTGGTGGTGGAGGACTACACTGTGGAGCTCCACCCACACGCCCTGGCACAGGGTGTTAACTGGGCGGAGCTCCACCCACACGCACTGGCACAGGGTCCTAACTGGGCGGAGCTCCACCCACACGCACTGGCACAGGGTCTTAACTGGGCGGAGCTCCACCCACATGCACTGGCACAGGGTGTTAACTGGGCGAGCCACCCGTCAGCCCCTATTCAAAGCTGTTTGGTTAACCGACTGAGCCGATTACTGAAGAGGCTTCTTCAGTTTCAGTCAGCATGTGATGGCGGTTCGTCCAGCGTCCCTCTGCCCCCTACCTCTCCTCAGTGCTCCGTTCTGGAAGACTACAACACCCAGAACCACCAGCAGCAGAAAGTACAGCGCCCCCATCACCAGGAAGGCCACTGCTGGGATATGCAGGCTGGGTTGTCCTGGGGTCACTTTCGGTTTGGGCCGATTAGCCACAACTGAAAAAGGGAAAGACAAGGGGCTGGGCATCAGCAGAGAACAGGGCACACTGCTACTACTCAACTTACAAAGACCACTTAGCTGGGTTTCCACCTATGCTTATATAGCCAGTCATCTAGTTACCGATAAAAGCAAAGAAACTATCTGAGTTACGCAAACTAAGTTACTCTAAAAGATACCCAATGCAGTAACGTACAAATGTGGTCTGAGAACTAGTGTAACGTTAGCGTTCCAGCTGACAAATCTTAGCTAAGTTAGCTTTTGCTATCAGTACAAGAATCTGGTTGTTCTACAAGATTGTCCATTTAAATTTAGCAAACTATTGGCTTGATGTAAGTATTCACCGAGCTTAGCTAGTCACCCTGTGTTTGGTGTAACATAGAAACTTAGCGGATAACATTCTGTCTTAATGCATTCAAAGCCATTGCAGAAGTAACTGGCAACAAGAAAAACTACAAGAAGCAGTTGTGTGTTAATAAATAAGCGTGGTCACTAAAACATTTGTACTTATTCATGTTACTTAGCTATCTACCCAGGGTAACAGTCACCACCAAGCTATAGCATTTCTGTGGTGGAAGGCAACACAAATAATTATGGAAAAGCTAGTTTTAACAGCTGAAATTAATTGTGAGATAATAGTTCCACCTTTAACTGTGTAAATGACTCCTGGAGCAGCTTTACCTGTCTGTGGAGTAGATTTGGTCGTCATTCTGGGAACACCAAAAAAATAAAAAAAAGTAATGAAATTAAACTGTAATGTTGTATTTATGGGGCCTCAGAAAGGCCTTAGTGTTTGTGTGATTGACAGGTCTCTGAGCTCTGCCTCAGGTTTTATCTCCCAAACTCTCTCCTACACCATCCAGAGGATGTCTGTACCTGTAGTGGTGCTGGGGTCAGATGAACCTGTAAAATAAAAAAATATTTATTATTTATTAATTTCATTGTTCCACTTCCTGTTCCTGCACACTGTTATGGGCTGTGACCCTCATGATGTCATATCCTCTCTGCTCGTGGCCTAAAATTTATGGATGAGCTTCAGTAAGGCGCCCTGGATAAGAGCTTCTACTGAATGTAAATGTAGTTCCAATGCATAATTATGTCTACTTGCATTATTAGTGATTGTATAAATAAAGTAATACTAAAGATGTAATGCAGGGAGGATCTTTAAGCTGCTCCTGGGGTTAAGGGTGTGTTTCTGTCAGGGCTCCAGTGACTCATCTTCACAGAAGCTGGCAGTCAGCCTGTTCTGACCTGGATGCCCAGTCTCACCTGTGCAGGTGTGTCCTGCCTGGTTCTGGTGTTGGCAGTGGCTGTGCTGTTGGACAGAGTGTGGGCAGTCCCACAGGTGCAGCTCAGTGCCCCTGCAGTTCACCTTCCTCAGCCAGATGGTGCCATTCCCAGTCCCAAAAGTAGCATTATCATGAGCCTCCTTTGCTGACCCACAGCCCAGCTGTCTGCACACCACCTGGACATCCATCATGTCCCAGGAATCACCACACACTGTCCCCCAGGAGCCCCCATGGAACACCTCCAGCCTCCCAGAGCACCAGCCTTCACCCCCCACCAGCCGGAGGGGCCACTGACCTAGAGCAAGAGAAACAGATGAACTGAGCAGCCTCGTTAAGTTTAACATCTCCTACAGACACATCTCTGCTAACATTATGACTGATTTCATTACGTTTAACATCTCCAGTAACATTAGGGCTGATCTCATTACGTTTTACAATCTCCTACAGACACATCTCTGCTAACTCTATGGCTGATCTCAGTACGTTTAACATCTCCTACAGACACATCACCACTAACATAATGGCTGATCATACACAATGTGTAATTTTAATCTGTGTTCTTTTAGAACTGTCTCTGGCATTGTAAGACAATCTCAACAGCAGCGTTCTCCTGAATGACAATCACAGTATTTTTAAGAAACTAACATCAACACTGTCGATAACATTTGGCTATCACTGCCACAGATACATCCCCTTTCCCAAACCAGAGTGCATTTGTGACAGAGGATAAAGCCTCCAAATTGCATGGTGACAGATCACGGGACTCAGCCCAAATAAACGTACTTGGGCAAGCTCTCCCATTTGCTGCTGGGGAACATGACAATTTGCTCCGGGGAACATGTCGGTCCTCTTTCACTAAAACATGGAAAAAAATTTATATATGAAAGAAAAATAAATGAATACAAAGACAGGGACAGAGACATATACTGTCTGCAGTAGATAGAGCTTTATTCTACTGTTCCCAACAGGAGTAATACTGTCTGCAGTAGATAGAGCTTTATTCTACTGTTCCCAACAGGAGTAATACTGTCTGCAGTAGATAGAGCTTTATTCTACTGTTCCCAACAGGAGTAATACTGTCTGCAGTAGATATAACTTTATTCAACTGTTCCCAATGGGGTAATGCTGTATCTGCAGTAGAGAGAGGTTTACCTGCACAGGTGAGTCTGGCCACGTCATTTTGTCTGCATTTATTCTGACCCCAAGGATCTGATGGGCACTGCCACAGTGTGGAGTCATGTCGGCAACATTTGAATTTATCCAGCCAGTTTGGAGCTGATTTCAGTCTTGCCTGTGTTTCATACACAGAACCACTCTTCCCACAGTTCAGCTCCTGGCATATTAAAGTAGCTGTGTCTGTATCCATTTGATTGAAACACACGTTGCCCCAGGTGCCATTGTAGAAAACTTCCAAATTCCCAGAACAGCCTTTGGTCAGTCTCATCTCCTTGAATTCTACAACAATAAAGTTAGAGTATCAGGCGGTTACAGTTCACACCGGTCTAGTGTCAGGCTGCAAAATCTTTAGACGCTCCGCTGAGTTCCAAACCTGAACACACAACCCCCACATCCTCCTCGTGTCCACAGTCAGTTTGTCCCCATGGATTCGTGGGACAGTCCCACAGGGACGTCTCGTTCCCCACACAGCCCACCTCATCCAGCCAGACCCGTCCATTTCCTGGCCCAAAGAAGGAGGGTAGCGGGTCACTGAGGGCCGTCCCACACTGGAGCTGCCTGCACACCACATGAGCGTCCTCCAGGCCCCAGGAGTCATCACAAACTGTCCCCCAGGAGCCCCTGTGGAACACCTCCAACCGTCCCGCACAGTCCGCCCCTCCCCCCACCAGCCTGAGGGACCTGTGGTCTGATAGAAAGAGAGAGAGAGAGAGAGGGAGGGAGGGAGAGAGAGAGAGAGAGAGAGAAGGAGAGAGGGAGGGAGAGGGAGAGAGAGAGGGAGAGAGAGAGAAAAAGAGAGGGAGAGGGAGAGAGAGAGGGAAAGAAAGAGAGTAAGGGAGAGAGAGAGAGGGAGGGAGAGAGAGAGAGAGGGAGGGAGAGAGTGAGAGGGAGATAGAGAAAAAGAGAGGGAGAGGGAGAGAGAGAGAGGGAAAGAAAGAAAGAGAGTAAGGGAGAGAGAAAGAGAGAGAGGGGGAGAGATTTAATAAATCCTTCATTAAAATTATGATTTTCCAATTCCAATGATCCCCTCCTCAGAAATACTCAGTTTTTGTTTTTAACAAAACAAAATTTTCCAAAAACAAACTAGTAACACAAACATTAAAATATAAAAGCCAGACAAACAAAAATAACTTCAAAAATGATGTACCAAAGAGGAATATAAAGATTTCTATTATCTGAATTACCTTCCTATTGAGTGTACAATATAAGCAGCTATAGACTGCAGTGATACTTCATTAGTAGCCTATACTCACTGGAACAGACTATGGACACCTGTTCCCTGGAACCACAGGTGAGATTGTGTGGAACACTGCAGTTCCCCAGGTGAGACTCTCTCCCGGAGCACTGAACCCCCATCAGACACACGTCACTGTCCCCCGTCCCAGACGGAGAGGAACTGTACACCTGCACTGCAGAGCCACAGCCCAACTGCCTGCAGGTCACTGAGGCCTCTCTGGAGCTCCAGGGTACCAGCACTCTGCTCCAGGTCTCCTGGTAGTACACCTCCACCTGGCCCTCACACTGACTGCCTCCAGCCAGCCGGACCGTCCCGTCTAGAGCTGAGAGGGCAGAGCCTGAGGATCAAAGGTGTGTTACTCACATGCATTTGGACAGGATCACAGGTGTGTCACTCATATGCATTTGGACAGGATCACAGGTTGCACTCCTTTGTATAAATCCAAGGGCATTTGATTTAAACACAGAACATCATATGCGCACAGGATAATCTACCCTTTGCATTTTTATATTTATTTTTAATGTCACAAAAGACAACCCACACCCATATTGAGAGTATTGTTAAGGCCCGAATACTAGCCTTCCTTACCCAACACAGGGCTCAATCTTGACGGTCTTGGCGCATCGTCTAAAACGCAAGGCGCAAGTGCATTTAGGGCGTGTCCAAGTTCACTTTTTCCAGTTAGATGGCGCGTTATTTGAGCGCTAAGTCAGGCGCAAGGTGACAGATTTCTTATATGATGGCGAAACAGACATGCTTGTGCGTGTGTAGTGCGATCAAGGAATAGGCTATATGGATCAATAGTATGATCAATATTATTCGGACTAACCATTATGACACGTTTTGATATACACAATAATAATCTTTAACATTAGGGATTAACATCGGCACGGGTTCCCGGTAATTCCCGACAGTGCTGTTATTTTACTAAATATATGCGGTTAAATTTTGTTAAAAGCACCTGCAAAAGCTGAGAATAAGCTACAAATGGCTTCTGTCTCACCTTAGAAAAAGCCAAATTAGTCTGCTGTTTTGGGGATTTTGTTCACATTGTCAAACATCAATTCCATGAGGCTGTTCTCATGGAGTTCTGAAAGTTCAAACTTCATCCGAAGTTCATATTACGTGCATTCTAATATTGATTAATAACATAAATACTGTTATTTCGCCTTAATGATGACACTAAATACAATAAAGCTGTCAGGTTGGCAACCCATAGGTTAACACATATTTTCCCTCGTTTTATAATGTCCTGCTTATGGAAATGTAACCAATGCTTTAAAACAAGTCCACTTTCCCGGGAAAGTGCAATTTACAGCAGGTGAAACAGACCTGCTCCTGCACAAAGTTAAAGCGCACATGCAGAGAATGGCCATAAAATGTATTGTGAATTAACGTGCTGCAAATTTGTTTTAGTTCCTAATTAGACTCTTAGTTCGCTTTAAAATTGTTTTGTTCAATTATAGAATAACAGGTGAAATCAGCAGGGTTTTAATAAGATCAGAGTATGTAAACCTGGTCACTGTAAATAAAAAAAATATGAAGGATGAAGAATAAGGTTAAAATTCAGTTAAAATGTTGAAATTAATTAATCTCTGTTTTTTAACCGTAGGCTATCAAAAAAAAACGTATGCACAGTGAATCCCAGAGACTGTAGCCTAGGCTACTTTTTTTTTTTTAAATGCAATATTCACCAGACAAGGTTTTGAACTTTTTTTCAGTCAAAACCACTGTATTTACTTACAGGCTGAAGGCCTAGATGTAGAGAGCTGTATTGTAATGACATCTGAAGCACATTTTCAGAACTCAAATGTCCGTCTATTGCAGTGCGCTAGTTTTCCATTGAATGACAATTCACGCATTAGGTGTAAATGACAATTCAAGCATTAGGCTTGTTACGTTTTCACTGGATAGCCATTGTCCCCGTAACAGAAGATTGTCCCCCCGGAAGATTAGGCTACAGAAACTACTGGCAAATATAAGTCATAGCTTGATCCAGGATAATTGCGAATAGTCTACATGTAACCTTATACGTACCATCGTACATCACCTGGATGTTGATGGAGTGGGCTGAAAACAATTAATGTGGCATTCTCCGTCGCTGAGGGACAGGAGGTCTTTGACCGATGGACCCTTTTATTATTATGCATTTTTTAATATACGAAGCCTACACAATAATAATATCTCACATTGTAATCTTGATACTTTTAGAACTGTTGGGATGTAACTGTTGGGTGCTGGGATGTAACTTGTCCCCTACACTATTTAATAACTATATAAACGAGTTAGCGGTGTTATTGGAAAGGTCTACAGCTCCTGGCCTCACACTAAGTTAAATTCCTCCTCTATGCCTATGACCTGGTGCTGCTGTCACCCACTGAACAGGGGCGACAAGCAGCATCTGGAAACACCACCCCAGAATGCACAATGTTTTAAGATTACCTAGCACTAGGATCAGTGCCTCAGAAAATTTTGTTCTGACAGTAAATTCACAGAAAGAAAATGACTGCAGAGCCTTCTATGCAAACAGAAAATAGTACTACCAGATTGATATTTCAATTAGAATTTGGTCAAAAATATTTGTCTATTTGTAATCCTGCGAATTGCTTTATATAAAAAATATTAATTTTACGGAATGGTTCGACTCTTCCTTCATCAATACAAGATCTCAGCCAAAAATGAATGCAACTCTGGATGGAAATAAATGTTGTGACGTTGCATAAGGTTGTTGAAACAATGCCACGACGAATGCGCGCTGTAATCAACGCTAAAGGCGGCGACTTTTTTTTTGCCAGGCAGTGTAGTATGTGTAGTATCTGAAAATAAGATATCAAGAGTCTTTTGATATCCTTTTATACCCAGTCATGATAGCATAACCTGTTTACCTGTGGAACATTCCAAACAGGTGTCTTTTGAACTTCCCAGTCTTTTTTTTTTCCCTGTCCCATGTTTTTTGGAACGTGTTGCAGACATCAAATTCGGAATTAGTTTATATTTTCAAAAAAAATCAATAAAGTTGATTTGGCAAAACATTAAATATCTTTTCTTTGTACTGTTTTCATTTAAATATATGTAAAAGAGAATTTACAAATCACTGCTTTCTGCTTTTATGTGCATTTTACATACTGTCCCAACTTTTTTGGAATTGGGGTTTGTATTACAGCCACTGAAATATAACATTTCACAGTACAAAGATCGTAAATATAACTGCATACAGTCTGTTTCGTAACAGTCTGTCCAAGATCACTGAAACACACACAGTCCATAGAGGACTCTTACCAGAACACACCAGTCCCACATCGTTTCCATGGGAGCAGGACTTATTCTGTGAGGGTGATGTGGGGCAGAAGTAAATCTGAGACTCGTCGCCTCTACACTGGATCTCCTGTGCCCACACCTGGCCCTCACCCTGCCCAAATGCAGCTGCCCCCCGCCTGCACACAACCTCTGAGTCCCGCTGGTCAAAGTCAGCTTCACACACCGTGCCCCAGGAGCTCCCATGATGCATCTCTACTCTCCCAGAGCACAGGTTAGCACCCACCAGCCTGACCTTTCGAGGGGCTGGAGTTAAACAGGGAATAAAGAAATAATTATCAGCAATGACTGGCCCCTTATTCCAGAGACATTCAGTACAGGTATGAATACAGGACTGCACAGCTATTACACCTGGAGTACAGTAGTGTGAAATCAGCCAATCACATGTCTACTCCAGTGTGAGATAAGCCAAAAGAGTTTATTAAAGTATCAAAATAAAGAGACAAGAAAAAGGGAAATTTGTGCTGGTTGGCAGGACAACGCTCTTCCAGTGTGCTCCTGGCTGAGAGAGAGAGAGAGAGAGTGTGAGAAAGAGGGATAGGAAGAAAGAGCGAGAGGGAAAAATTTCATAAATCCTTCATTAAAATGATGATAGAACCTCAACCAGGTGTGTCTGAGCAACAATCACACCCACATAAACACACCTGAAGTTAGACAAGCTGGTCAAGGACATAACACCACCCACCTTAAGATGGATGTATATCAAGGCAACTACAATTACTGGAATACATTTAAGCTCTGCAACAGGACACAACTTACAACTGAGAGGGCATCTGCTAGTACGTTGTCCCTCCCACTTGTGGCAGATCTTCAGGTTATACCCCAGTAAACACACAGTCCACCTTACCGTTTGTATGCACAACAAGGAAACAATAAAACAAGCCCATGGCTTACTTAGTAAAATGACCCAAGTAACGCTATAATACATTAAAATACTTGAACAAAAGGATGCAAGCCTCCCAGAGTCACACACAAAACCCTGCCCTGAGTCACACACAGTCCCACCCAGAGTCACACACAGTCCCATCTGGAGGCACAAAAGACTACGAGGGCATATGAAAGACTACCAGTGGGCACAAAAGACTACCAGAAAGCACACACAAACTCCAGAGGGCACACACACAATAGCTAGCCACAGCAAGATGTGTCCTTCACAAAAGAATAAAATAGCACACAGCTACATTCACTGCAGTCGTGGCTTCCCCAAATGCTCTCAACTAAAGCTCTGAAAAACACTAACCTGCAAAAAGAGCAATAATGGATCACCTTCCCACAATGCAAGTTCAAAAAAGTGTAGGAATGGAACCTGTAACTAATCCACCAATAGGACGAAAGAGATTACATTCAAACTAAAGACTCACAAGTGTCAAGAGGAACTTTAAGTAATACTCCACCCTGTGGCCCTCAAGCCTCTACATACAGCAGATGGGCACTACAAACACACAACACACAGGAGAGACATCGCTCAACACAAAAACACCACTCAAACCCAAGTTGTGAGTTGATGAGCATAGGACACCTCATTGAAGTAAATGTACTACTAATAGTGATACAGTCCCCAAGTGCCTTACACAAAGAGCACCCTGGTACCCGGCTAACTACCCAACACTTCACTAATGCACGAGGCACGAGGCCACTTTAAACGCTTAACTCGGAAACCTTTGGCCTACAAGACTGAGACCAAAAGCCTTGAAGTGCGTAACCCCACCAGGCACTTAATCCCCACCCAGGATTACCTCAAAATAAAAAAGGCTAAATAATAAAGTAGTGGACCGATGGAAAAACAAACAAGTGTGATCAACTGGCCCACTCTGTGCCTACCTTGAGGAAAACTCATTATAAACTAACAGCCAATCACATGTAAACTTCAGTGAGAAATCAGCCAATCACATGCAAACTTCAGTCAGAGATGAGCCAATCACATGTAAACCGCAGTGATAGACTAAGAATAAAAACAACAATGACCACATTTACTTTATAACACAGCATTGCATTAATATTTTACAATGTAGTGTAATGTTTTAGACATATGTACGATAGTATATTTGTTTATGAAAAGTAATAAATCCTCATTTAAATGCAATGTGCTGTGTTGGTATAAGAGCGTTGAAAAGAGCTGAATAACAGAGTCCTACCTGAACAGATCACTCCAGCATCCTCTCTATGATTACAGTCTTCATAACCCCATCCTTCATACCCACACTCCTCCAGTGTGGATTCTGATCCATTGCAGGACACTTCATCCATCCATATGGGCCCAGACCCTGGTCCAAAGTGAGCAAGTCCTGGTGTGTCTACAGCATCTCCACAGCCCAGCTGTCTACACACCACCTCAGCATCTGTCATATCCCAGCCAACACTACACACTGTCCCCCACTGTTCCTTATAGAAAATCTCCACTCTCCCAGCACAGGGGCTGCCACCATCCACCAGCCTCACATCCCCATTATCGCCTGAGAGAGGGAAAGAGAGAGAGAGGGAGAGGGAGGGAGAGGAAGAGAGAGAGAGAGAGAGAGAGAGAGAGAGGGGGGGGGAGGGGGAGAGAGGGAGGGAAGAGAAAGAGGGGGAAGAGAAAGGGGGGAGAGAAAGAGGAGGAGGGAGGGAGGGGGAGAGAGGGAGGGAGGGGAGAAGGGGAGAGGGAGGGAGAGGGAGAGAGGGTGGGAGTGAGAAATTACAGCGCTGTATTTATAACAATTAAAGGATATAGCAAAAAATAATGACAAAGGTTCCTTGTACATTAGTGTGATACACAATCAGACAGTTTGATCTCAATGGTGATGAATTAAAAATGAACTGTATCAATACAGTCATTACATTACAGTCATTTAGCAGATGCTTTTATCCAAAATTCAAAATTACTTGTTACTATAATAGTCACACTGTAGAGGTTCCTAGATGCAATGTAATGTCCAAATTACTTGACTGAAAATAAATCAAAATCTTTATTGGTTATTGACCTGTCACACAAGCGTACTCATAAAATGTTTGAACAAGTTGTAAAGAATATTTGAATTGAATGAACAATGAGTCTTCATGATTCCACTCATTTAGTGAGCAATGGCAAAAGAACATATTATGTATTGACTTTTATACTGCATGCAGTTTATTACCATCTAAATAAAGTTGGTTCTAATGTACAAACAGTTTTTTATAGATGCTTAACACTGCTTAGGCTGTTCACAGTGGGTGAAACCCCAAGTTGTCACTCGGTTCAAAGGAGAGAACCCCAGCAGTGTCTGCAGTAACACAGAAACAACACTAGGGGGTGCTATATCACCCTTTCTATGTACACTGTACACCAGCAAGATGAGCTCTGCCAGTGAAGTCTGCCCATCGAAATATATAAAAAGAACTGGGCTGTGTCCAAATCAGAGCCCTATCTACCGCGCCCCATCTCCTGAGTACAGTGCACTGGCTAAAGTGTGCTGTTTAATGTGCACTGCGTAGCAATAAATAATCCGCCATACTATTTTCCAAGCGTACTGTGGAAGTGTTGTAAGCAGGTCGTAAGACGTCCCACCAGTGTTGGCATGTCGGCGGTTTTACAGCTAAATTGGTTTACTTTAATAAGTGCAGTCACGGGTAAAAATGAAAAGTCGCAAAGCACACACTCATCTTTAAAAAGTAAAAATATGATGATTTTTATGTAAAATACGTTGGTTTTGGTTAAGAATATATTTTGGGCAAGTTTTGAGTCTCCATTTGACTGTAAACCCTTCACCCTCACCCTCACCCTTACCGGCCAGGTCACGGGTTGTTTGTGTTGTATTTGAAGGAAAACGTCAGCAAAGCTGCGCCTCATTTTTTTTAAACGAAGCTTCACATCATATTTATATGACCAAAATGTTTGTGTACTTCTTGAAAAGTGTGTTCCCGAATGTTCTCAGCGAAACCCCGGAAGTAAGTGTATCATACAGGGGTTTAAAGTATACTATATTTAGTGAAAATTTCACCCACTTAACTTTTTTGTCTTGTCTACTTAACAAGCCTACCTAATAGTATGGAAGGGTGCTGATTCGGACACAGCCCTGTAGACAGCTTCCGCTTACCGGTTCCATAGATTCCTATGGGAACTGCTCATTGGCGCATGAAGTGGAGGCTGTTAGACTATGGGGCTTTTTGGAACCAGACCATGCGCACTGGGTACTTAGTATTTAAAAGAACTGTCCAAATTAGTATAATTTGGCCTGGGTAATTTCGTAGTTTTTAATGGACTTTTTGGCACCAGAGGCTGCAATACCTCCGGTGACCACTGGAGTTTGCGAGCTTCAAGGAGAACTTCAAACCCTGGTCCCCTAGGCCTGCCACGTGATGACACTAGAGAGACAGCGCTCATCAATCAGAGAGACAAAGCCCCTACAGACTGCAGTACACACCTTGGCTACAAGGTGGGGAAAAAATATTAGGTTTTAAATATTAACAAACTGAATACATATATATTTTTGGCTTTCTCAGATGTTAGAAAAGTTGTACTGTCATAAAAATTGGAAATGAGAATATTGTGAATATTGGTTTTTAAAAACCTGCAAGTTGCAGATATGTCAAGTGGAGTACAGACACATAGATATACTGAAAATCCAATCAGCGTTACCTTACAGCTTTAAATCTAGACCATGATGCAATTTTAATGCAGTTTGGAACAGTTTTCACTTTCTGTCGCATTTCCTGGCGAAATGTTCTGTCAAACATGGACCTTGAGTAAACTCTTGTGCATTGTACAGGGGCGATACTTTCCCTCTCTAGGGGACAATACTTTCCCTTTCTAGGGGCGATACTCTCTCTCTCTAGGGGCGATACTCTCTCTCTCTAGGGGCGATACGTTCCCTCTCAAGGAGCGATACTCTCTCTCTCAAGGAGCGATACTCTCCCTCTCTAGGGGCGATACTTTCCCCCTCTAGGGGCGATACTCTCCCTCTCTTGGGGCGATACTCTCCGTCTCTTGGGGCGATACGTTCCCTCTCTAAGGGTGATACTTTCACTCTCTAGGAGCGATACTCTCCCTCTCTAGGGGCGATACTTTCCCCCTCTAGTGGCGATACTTTCTCTCGCTATGGGCAATACTTTCCCCCTCTAGGGGTGATACTCTCCCTCTCTTGGGGCGATACATTCCCTCTCTAAGGGTGATACTTTCCCTCTCTAGGAGCGATACTCTCCCTCTCTAGGAGTGATACTCTCCCTCTCTTGGGGCGATACGTTCCCTCTCTAAGGGTGATACTTTCACTCTCTAGGAGCGATACTCTTCCGATCTAGGGACGATACTATCCCTCTCTAGGGGCGATACTTTCCCCCTCTAGGGGCAATACGTTCCCTTTCTTGAGGCAATACTTTCCCTCGCTAGGGGCGATACTCTCCCTCTCTAGGTGCAATACTTTCCCCCTCTAGGGGCGATACGTTCCCTTTCTTGAGGCAATACTTTCCCTCGCTAGGGGCAATTCTCTCCCTCTCTAGGGTCGATGAGTCTCCTCGCTTGGGAATTTCTCCACTTCCATCCCTGTTTTTTGTAATGTTTTACAAGAGTGATGATCTTGTTTTCACTCACCAGGAGGAATAAATAAATGTTTTATGTGTTTTAGCAAATATTTTATTTTTTATTTTAGTGACTTTCATAGCTACCTTTTTAGCTTCAGGAAATCTCTGTTAAACAATCACTTTTCTGCTTGTAGGCCTACTATCTATCCATTTCCATCTATGGAATATATCCGTGTCAAATTTCTTATTAAATATCCATAATTATTTTATTTCAATGTTTTCATTTTTTTAAACGGAGAAAGGGAATTTAAACTTTTGTGTGAAATATATCTCATATTTAAACTTATGTTAGTTTCAAATAAAATAATAAAAAAACATTTTGCCGGTGTAACCAGAGGTTGAGGATATTATCTGTTTGGAGTCTGTCATTTTTTTGTGACCAATTGTTTTTATTAGTTTTTCCTTTAGCAGGCACAGTAATCAATACAACATAATATCTGTTCGTACAATAAAAATTCTAAAAATGACAATAAAAATGATAGTAAACTAAACTTAAATAAATAAATAAATAAAAACTACAATGTGTACTTTATATATATATATATATATATATATATATATATATATATATATACACTCAAACATGTACATACACATATCTACACAAACATACATATATACACATGTATACATACCCATATGCACAAATATTGATATGACAGTAATTGCCCAAAAATAAAAAACAGTACCTGCTAAGCTGAGGATCAAAGATCCATATGCCCTCCCACCTATCCACCCACCCACCCCTGGCAGCCTAACCCCCCCCAGTTCCAATGAGGCTCACAATGGAAAGAAAATAAAATATATAATAATGATAATAATAATAATAATAATAATAATAATAATAATAATAATAATAATAATAATTAGACAGTAATAATAAAAAGTACTCATACACATATACATACGCACATATACCCATGCATGTACACACATATATACGCATATGCCTGTGTTTGGTTAGTTTATCATGCCTTGTAAAAGTAAAGCTATACAAAATTTTCCTTCTGTTAGATCCGTATTATTTGGGAATCTATATTCTACAGTAAAATTTTTATTCAATGCATTTGAAAATTTCCTATCCAGAAATTCAGTATGTCCATAGATTTTTTCCAAGCCACAATAGTCTTATAACTTGCACCATTCATTTGGGCTGTAGAAAGTTCCATTGTAAGAACATCTAAAAATAATCTAAGACAGTGTTGCATAGATAGGGAATGTGGGGACTGCCTTTGAAGAGCTAATATTTTTTTGCAGCAGTGGTACAAACAAGCCACACGCGTTCCTGGTTGAGAGTTAAATTTAAAAAAGTATCATCATTAAGTAAGAACACTATTGGGCAGCAAGGGATGGTAACCTCTAACATCATGGATAATTGTCTAGCTACGTGTGACCAAAACTGATTAACATGGGGACAATCCCAAATCATGTGTAAGAATGTGCCAATAGATTGTTGCAGACATAATGTACATAAGGGACTTGATGATAATTCATTTGAAAGCGTTTCCGAGAAGTACAATATGTTTTATGGATGAATTTAAAGTAGATGAGCTAATGATTACTGAGGGTACGGCGGCAGTGTAGTATAATGTGTAAGGAACTGGAACTGGACTTGTAACCAAAAGGTTGCAGGTTAGATTCCCAGGTAGGACACTGCCGTTGTACCCTTGAGCAAGGTACTTAACCTGAATTGCTTCAGTATATATCCAGCTGTATAAATTGATAAATTTAATAAGATGTAATAAGAACTTGTGTAAGTCGCTCTGGATAAGATCGTCTACTAAATTCCTATAATGTAATGTAAATGTAAATGATTAGGATTACGAGATGCAGTGGCCACATTGTTCCAGACCTTACACCAGTCAATAGGTTTATTTAATCTGTCAAACTCCCTACCCCATAATTTTGTAATAGGTAATTCTTTACTATAATTTAAGCAATTCTTTGTAAATATAAGTAACCAATCCTTTTGAGAGCACAGAACTTTTCCTCAATAATTCAAACGGGATGATTTAGAAATTGCTTCTTCCATGGAACACCGTAGGCCAGCATTGCGGATCGTAGTTGCAAATACAAACAAAAAAAGAAGTACCCGGCAGGTCATAGGATTCCTTCAGTTCCTGAAATGATTTTAAACCACCACTGCCCATAATATCCGCCAATGTGTGAATTCCTTGATTTGACCAGAGGGGACAAATAAATGGCCGTCCCCCAGAGCGCAGAGCTGTATTATAAAAAATAGGGGTCTGCAAATGCCATTTAGTTTCCCATTTAAATAGTTTGGCGCCAGGTCGAAATGGAACGAGTTATAATAGGACCGTAACGTAAACGGCATTGTTTAATGGAAAGATTAGTAACAATAACTTCTTGTAAGGTAATCGGTGAAACAGGATTTTTCTCCAATGTCAACGATGGAGTAGGCACATCAGAATTAATCCATTTAATAATGGGGCAGAGTGACAAATCTTGGAAATAGAATTTGAAATTGGGTAAAGATAAATTCCCTGTACTTTTACTTTTTTGCAGTGTATCCGTTTTTATTCTGGGATGTTTCCCTTTCCAGGTGAATTTTGTAATAATACTATGAACTTTCTCCCAGTAGCCTGGTTTTGGTGATAGAGATAGCATTCCACTAATAAAATTTAAGCGAGGAAGAATATTCATTTTTACAATGGCTATCCGACCTGCAAGAGACATAGGAATGTTTAGCCATTTGCCAAGATCATGTGAAATACTTTTAAAAACGGATTCAAAATTGCGATCTACAGTTTTAGTAAGTGAGGGAAAGATGTCCACACCTAAATATCTAAAGTATGTAACTGTAGGTACAACAGATGGATGAGTACTTGGAGAAAGTATGTAACTGTAGGTACAACAGATGGATGAGTACTTGGAGGAATAAAATTAAGAGGTAGTAATGAAGACTTATTCCAGTTAATTTTATAACTTGATATAGAACCAAATTTTTAGGAACGATACTTTCCTTCTCTAGGGGCCATACTCTCCCTCTCTTGGGGCGATAATGCTGTTTTCACCATGAGGAATGAATAAATGTTTTCTGTGTTTTTAGCAAATATTTTATTTCTTATTTTAGTTACTTTCATAGCTACATTTTTAGCTTCAGGAAATCTGTTAAACAATCACTTTTCCGCTTGTAGGCCTACTATCTATTCATTTCCATCTATGGAATATATCCTTGTCAAATTTCTTGTTAAATATCCATAATTATTTTATTTGAACGTTTTCATTCTTTTAAACTGAGAAAGGGCATTTAAACTTTTGTGTGAAATATACCTCATATTTAAACTTATGTGAGTTTCAAATAAAATAATTAAAAAACAATTTGCTGGTGTAACCAGAGGTTGAGGATATTATCTGTTTGGAGTCTGTCATTTTTAAAGATTTACACAGGAAGTCTGATTCTGGATCAATGCTGCTTCAGTCCTGCTTTTGAAGTTTACACAGGTGTTACCACTGATAAACTAAAATGTTCAAATGTATTTTATTAAAGTTGTAATAAGTTTTACAGTATGTTTTAATACAAACAACATATAATGAATGTGCTACCATAATGCAATTGAATGTATTGCTGTGAAGAGAGTATGTAACGTTTCCGTTTAGATAAAACTTGTCAGAGACTGAAGCTTTTTCACAAAATGTAACAGCTTGCAACTACAAAAAGTGAGAATAATGTATTAACCTATGACATAAATTTGACATTAACAGCATATGGTATTTTTGGGAGAGCCAGTTTGCGATTATCTGGACTTTTCATGAATATCGGGTGCCAACTTATGAGAAATTATAAATACATAATTTTTAAAAAAAATCTAAATACACTGAAACACATACATGAGCAAACAAATTGCTTTCTACTGACTGGATTATTCAAATATAGAGTTTGATAAATATGAATACAGTAAATATTAATACAATAATCTCTCGTTTAGAGACTGCGTATAACCCTGCCCTTTGACCAGCTGACCCTCTGACCCCTTGGCCCCGACCCCCAGTCTTCGAGCCGATCGGCTGTGGAGAAGCGGGAGAGGAGGATAAACCCGGTACTCACTGGCTGTGGAGAGCAGGAGCAGGGAGGAGAGAGAGAGGAAGAACAGACATCTCTCCATCTTCATCAGCGCAGACAAACGGAACATTCCTTAGAGCAGAGTTATGCTCACACCTTCACCTCTGAGCTCTGAGAGAGACTGAGCCCTGTGCATGGACCCTGCCTCCCTTTGAGAGAGAGAGAGCACACTCTTTCCACCACCAATCACACTCACTGCTGCCTTATAAGAGTACTGCAGGAACACTTCAAACAGCCACTGTGACAAATCAGCGCATTCTATTTACTTTTTCTCCATATATTCCATCACTGCGTCACTGCAGCCAATCAGGACACCTCCCACCAGCTGGGTAGAGAGGAGGGGTCTGTTGGGTGAGGGGTGGGAACAGGCCTCAGGGTGGCTGGGTAGAGAGGAGGGGTCTGTTGGGTGAGGGGTGGGGACAGGCCTCAGGGTGGCTGGGTGGGGAGGAGGGGTCTGTTGGGTGAGGGGTGGGAACAGGCCTCAGGGTGGCTGGGTAGAGAGGAGGGGTCTGTTGGGTGAGGGGTGGGGACAGGCCTCAGGGTGGCTGGGTAGAGAGGAGGGGTCTGTTGGGTGAGGGGTGGGGACAGGCCTCAGGGTGGCTGGGTAAGGAGGAGGGGTCTGTTGGGTGAGGGGTGGGGACAGGCCTCAGGGTGGCTGGGTAGGGAGGAGGGGTCTGTTGGGTGAGGGGTGGGAACAGGCCTCAGGGTGGCTGGGTAGGGAGGAGGGGTCTGTTGGGTGAGGGTTGGGGACAGGCCTCAGGGTGGCTGGGTAGGGAGGAGGGGTCTGTTGGGTGAGGGTTGGGGACAGGCCTCAGGGTGGCTGGGTGGGTGGATGGTTTGCCTGATGGTGGAGTGGGGGGGCCGTTCCTCGTCAGTCGTTCCTCGTCAGGAGTGTCGGGGTCCAAGCTGGTGCTGCAGCACTCTGACTGAGTGAGAACTCAGCCACTCCCCCGATCAGCTCTCCTGCAACGCAACAGCGCACAGCACACACATTACTCCACTCATCACATTGCTCATCACACTGTTGCTTCTTTCCAAGGATTAATATAAGCATTGTACCTGGGGAAGTTACAACTGATTTATACAGTTAATCAGCTTTATGAACACTATTCTCTATTACTCAACAGGTCTTAATTACTCAGATTTTAATGGAACACTGACATTTAGCAAGCATATTTGCATTTAATCTGCTCTCATCTATTTGCAACACGAATGTGCCGTTGAACGTCTGTTTGTGAAAATGAAGATATGATATACAGGTAACTCATATTTAGGAGCGAATTGACTAAATAATCTACACATCCACTTACAGCATCTACGTGGAAGGTGGACGATTCTTTCATTTGTGGTCAACCGTAAGAATTGGCGCTAGACGAACACCACGGACCTGGGTTTAAAGGAACCGGGATAAGCAATAGTGCAATCCAAACGGAAACAAACATACGGCACGACCTACACGCGTCACAATACTTTAAAATACGTTAACACAATCTAGTTTGCAGTCAGTACGTTTTATAGTATTGTGGCGATCCGGGGCGATTACGAGTGATGTAAATTATTGTGTATATCGAATTGTGTGTGTGTACTTGTGCTGTGCAGACCAAGTGCACGAGTGATGGTTGATGTAGTCACATGATCAGAGCGTGTTCAAAAGCTCTGACGTGTACAGTAACAATGGCGGTTAGCATTTGAATATAACCTCCCGCCAGAACGGCGACTGTTGTGATAAACAACAGTCGTATACAGTTCAGCTAAATGTGATAGCATGCGCTCAACCAGGTCCGCTCTAGAGAATGTTCGAGCGGAGCCAACGGTTGTTTTCGAGTATGACTGAGGGGATTAAGTGTGATTGGTTAAGGTGAGCTGCAGGGCACCTATTAGAGGTCGCCCTTGTTAGCATGCTCATTTGCATATCGAGGCTATAAAGCTGGCTACAGTCCAGCGCGCGTTGTCTGTTCTGCCTGTACGCTGAGAAGGAAGTAATAAGAGATTGTGCTCTTCATAATAAATTATTATACCCTCAAGCAAACCTGACTCCAACTCCATGGCTCGCCACAATGGTGTCAGAAGCGGGATGATCTGGGAACAGATCCGCGAATTGGAACGTCAGGTGACCAAGCAGATGGACGTTATCGCAGGAGCGTCTGCGAAGCGGCCCAAGAGTAGACCCGGGGGGCTCCCCGAAGGAGCCAGCGCCGCAAGACCGGAGCGAGAGAGGCCGATTGCAGACCAGGCGGAGGTGCCCGCGCTGGTGGCTGACCCCGCGGCCGGAAACGGAGCGCAAGTAGGTCGGCTGGAAGCCAACGAGGACGCCCCTGCTTCCAGGCCGAGCCAGACGGCGGTGCCGGTGCAGCGACCGACCACACCGTTAAAGGCGGTGATCAAGCTACCCCGTTACACGGGAAAGGGTGAGCTAGAGTCGTACCAAAGCCAGGTACGATTCGCAGCTAGCTACAATGGCTGGGACGAGAGCCAGACAGCCACCCACTTAGCGTTAGCCCTGGAGGGCGAGGCCTGCCAGGTGCTTCTAGACCTGGACAGCGCCGAACCACTGACGCTACCGGCACTGATGACAGCGCTGGAACGCCGGTTCGGACAGCGGCAATTCCTGGAGGTGAGCCGGGAGAAGCTCGCCACGCGACGGCGGACCGGAGCAGAGAGCCTCAGCGTCCTCGCCGCCGACATCAGGCTGTTAGCTCGCCGCGGCTACCCTCAACTCGACAACGCAGGCCAGCAGGAGCTAGCCTGCCAGACCTTCACGCAGGCCCTCACTCCGGAGCGCCTACAACAACAGGTCCGCATCGCCAAACCGGAGTCCCTGGACGCAGCGCTTCGCGAGGCCGAGCGACTGGAGCTCATCCTGGGCACCACACCCAACGGGACCCCGGCTAACAAGCCCCGGGTCCGAGCTGCCGACTGCGAGGACGGCGAGGAGGTGAGATGGGTCCAGCGGAACCAAACTCGACCGCGGCAGCGACCGGAACGGGAGCGACGCTGCTTCCGGTGCGACGAACCGGGGCATTTCGCCCGCGACTGTACCGCCCCTGCGCCAAAAGCGAGAGCTCCACAGCCGACGGGAAACGACGACGGGACGGCCCAATGAGGAGACCACCGTCCCATGCCACACTCCTCCTCAACCAGGCCCGGCCCCAAACCAGCACTCACGCGCCCAGCCTGCCCATCCTAGCAAAAATTCCAAGAGCAAAAGTTCCGTTTGATGCTCTTTTAAGAGCAGAGGAACAGGCCCACGAGGCCGAGCCTCGTATTGGCAGGCTGGGGACGAAGACCGGGCTGTACTTGCCTTGCAGTTTGGACGGACAAGCCTGCTGGGCGCTGGTCGACACCGGAGCCACTATTTCCCTGGTAAGGCCGGGGGTACTTCGGGGTACTAGCGGGCTGCTTTCAGGTGCATGGACCCCTACCTCTACCCAGCTAACCTCCGTCACTGGGCAGAAGATGGGCATGCGTGGTAGTAAACAATTACAAGTGTGTGCAGGAGCCCAGCGAGTGAAACACGAGTTTTGGTTAGCAGATATAAAAGATGCATGCATTATCGGTTTAGATTTGTTAGCGTTGTGGGGAACTAGCATAAATGTGATAGCCGAAACTATAACTATTGGTACCGAAACGCTGGGCCTCCAATCAAAATGTGAATTACAAGCAGCCCGCCGAACTAAATGCCCTGGGGTGCCCCCCAAACACTGTCGCCCCAGTTCTGTGCTTGCCATGACCACCGCTGATTCGCCGCTTGTTACCGTGGTACCACCTCAGGTTACAGTACCACCGCAGACGGGCGGGCTAGCCTCAGCTACCCAGCCCTCTGCGGAGGTGCTGCAAGCCGTCCTAGCATTATGGACGCGCAGCAGCAAAGGGCTCACACCGCAGCAGAGCCAGCAGCTTAAAGCCCTGCTTGTCCGTTACACTCACCTATTCGCTGTGTGGGACGAAGAATGCACACAGACCGAACTGGTTCAACACCAGATTGATACTGGTTCGGCTGTGCCCATTCGGTTACGTCCGCACAGGCTGTCTCTAGCCAAGCGAGAGGTGGCGGAGGACAAGATAAGGGAGATGGCAGCTGCGGGCATTATCGAGCCTTCTGAAAGCCCATGGGCGGCCCCTGCTGTCCTGGTTAAGAAAAAGGACGGGGAGTGGCGTTTTTGTGTAGATTATAGGCGTCTTAATCAGATCACAAAGAAAGACGCCTATCCACTTCCCCGCATTGACGAGGCCTTAGACCATATCGCGGTTGGTTGGTTTAGCTCGCTGGACCTCCGCAGTGGCTATTGGCAGGTATGGCTGTCCCCGGAAGCGAGGGCAAAATCAGCTTTCACCATAGGGCAAGGGTTGTGGCAGTTCCGGGTCATGCCGTTCGGGCTCTGTAACGCCCCTGCCACTTTTGAGCGACTGATGGAGCGGGTGCTGTCGTCCGTCCCGCGGAGTTCCTGTGTCGTGTACTTGGACGACCTCTTAGTACACGCCAGCGACTTCGAGCAAGCCCTCGCTCATCTAAACGACGTGCTTACTGAGATTGGCCGGGCTGGGTTACGGCTCAATCCCAAAAAGTGTCAGCTGCTCCGGAGGGAGACAGCTTTCTTGGGGCACGTCGTTAGTGAGCAGGGTGTAGCCACTGACCCAGCTAAGGTGGCTTCTGTGCGGGAATGGCCGACGCCTAGCAATGTGGGTGAGCTGCGGAGCTTCTTGGGGCTAGTGTCGTACTATAGACGCTTTGTCTTGAGCTTCGCCACCCTGGCTAGTCCGCTTCATCGCTTGACCAATAAAGGTCAACAGTTCGAGTGGACAGGGGACTGCCAGAATGCTTTTGACCAGTTGAGAGACGCCCTAACGGCGGCTCCCATTCTAGCATATCCGGATGTCGCGCGACCATTCATCGTCGACACGGATGCTAGCAATGTCGGAGTCGGGGCCGTGCTCTCCCAGGTGGGACCAGACGGGGAACGAGCAGTAGCCTACTACAGTAGCGCGCTGAGCAGGGCAGAGCGAAACTACTGCGTTACTCGGCGCGAGCTGTTAGCGGTGGTCAAAGCGGTTCGCCATTTTCGCCCTTACCTGCAAGGCAGCCATTTCCTCATTAGGACAGATCACGCGTCACTAACCTGGCTTTTAAATTTTAAAGATCCGGAAGGCCAGGTAGCCCGCTGGCTCGAGCTGTTGCAGGAGTACGATTTCCAGATTCAGCACAGGCCCGGAAAGCTGCATGGTAATGCAGATGCGCTTTCCCGGAGGCCCTGTGCAGAGCTGGACTGTAGGCCTTGCACTAAAGCCGAGCAGCGAGAGCAGGTGACGGCGATAGCATGCCAGGTTCAGGCTGTAGAGGGTGAGGTTGAATGGTTGCCTCTTAGCCAGCAGGACCTGCGCCTAGCGCAAGAGGGCGACGGCGAGCTGCAGCAGGTGCAGAGCTGGGTCACGGCGGGGGCACGGCCTGCATGGGGGGAAGTGTCGGCCAGTAGCCCAGCTGTGAAGGCTTACGTGAGTCAGTGGGGGAGCCTGACGTCGCAGGGTGGGCTGCTCTATAGGCGGTGGCAGGCCCCCGGCTCCGACCAGGACCTCCTCCAGCTGCTGGTGCCCCGTGCGCTCCGCCCCCAGGTACTTGGACTGGTACATGGCTCTGTGGGGGCGGGGCACTTTGGCATCAGCAAGACTTTGCACCGACTGCGGAGGAGGTTCTACTGGCCTGCCTGCCGCCGGGACGTGGAGCTGCACGTCCATTGCTGCGACGCCTGCACGGCCAAGAAGGGGCCGACGCAGCGGTCGCAAGCCCCCCTCCAGCGGTACGTCGTGGGGGCTCCGATGGAACGGGTCGGGGTAGACATCTTAGGGCCTTTCCCCGTCACCGAGTCCGGCAACCGCTACGTGCTTGTGGCCATGGACTACTTTACTAAGTGGCCCGAGGCGTACGCAGTGCCGGACCAATCGGCGGACACGACGGCGGAAAGGCTCGTAACCGAGATGTTCGCCCGGTTCGGAGCCCCCGAGGAGCTACACAGCGACCAGGGGCGAAATTTTGAGTCGCGGGTGCTGGCGGCTGTGTGTAAGCGGCTGGGAGTGGCCAAAACCCGCACTACGGCGTTGCACCCCCAGAGCGACGGGCTTGTTGAACGCTTTAATAAAACACTGGCCACCCAGTTAGCAATTCTAGCCAGCCAGCACCAGCGGGACTGGGACCGCCATTTGCCCCTGGTCCTGTGGGCATACCGCTCCGCCGTGCAGGAAAGCAGTCAGTGCTCCCCCGCTGCGCTCATGTTCGGGCGCGAGCTGAGGACGCCCGTCGACTTGGTGTTCGGAGCCCCGCCCGGACCAACGGAGCACCACCAGTCAGAGGCCGGGTACGCACGGGCCTTGATCGAGCGCCTGGAGACCGCCCACAGCTTTACCCGCCAGGCCCAATCCACCGCAAGTGTTAAGCAGAAGCGAGCGTATGATGTGCGCTGTCGGGGGCAGCCCTTCACCAGCGGAGACAAGGTATGGATCTACTGTCCGATCCGTAAGAAGGGTCTGTCCCCGAAATTGCAGTCGCATTGGCGGGGCCCTGGTGAAGTGGTGGGCCGGCTTAGCGAGGTGGTCTATCGAGTGCGCATGCCCGGCCGAAGGAAACTGGTGGTGCTTCACCGGGACCGTCTAGCTCCTTACCGGCCGCTGTTGGATGGTGTTGAGGAGGGGATGGGCGTCGGCGAGGATCAGCCCGCTTTACGTGCGCCCACCCCTCCTCCACCAGAAAACCCAGCGGCAGCTGAGGGCCCGAATCGCCCTTCTCGCCAACGGAGAACTCCTGCCCGTTTCCGGGACTTTGTGCGTGAGTGCGGACAGTTTAAGGGGTCGCAGGGGACTGCTGACCCCTTAGGTGGGGGCAGTGTGGCGATCCGGGGCGATTACGAGTGATGTAAATTATTGTGTATATCGAATTGTGTGTGTGTACTTGTGCTGTGCAGACCAAGTGCACGAGTGATGGTTGATGTAGTCACATGATCAGAGCGTGTTCAAAAGCTCTGACGTGTACAGTAACAATGGCGGTTAGCATTTGAATATAACCTCCCGCCAGAACGGCGACTGTTGTGATAAACAACAGTCGTATACAGTTCAGCTAAATGTGATAGCATGCGCTCAACCAGGTCCGCTCTAGAGAATGTTCGAGCGGAGCCAACGGTTGTTTTCGAGTATGACTGAGGGGATTAAGTGTGATTGGTTAAGGTGAGCTGCAGGGCACCTATTAGAGGTCGCCCTTGTTAGCATGCTCATTTGCATATCGAGGCTATAAAGCTGGCTACAGTCCAGCGCGCGTTGTCTGTTCTGCCTGTACGCTGAGAAGGAAGTAATAAGAGATTGTGCTCTTCATAATAAATTATTATACCCTCAAGCAAACCTGACTCCAACTCCATGGCTCGCCACAGTATCCACAAAAATCTTACGTGGAAAAATAAATATTAATAACCATCTAGCAGGCGATCTAAATACATCATATTTTGCTGTAAATAATTAAAGGTGGCTTTAACAGCAACATTACAGCTAATAAGCAGTACAGCTGGATGATTAATTGTCAACAACAGCTTAAATTCAACTCGTTAATTTTAGTTAAGTTAATTTAGCTAAGTGAACCATTATCTTATGGAGGTAGATTTCTATCAAAAATAAACAAGCACAAAAGTATAATCCACAATTGTATTTACCATCCACACACACACACCTCTCAATTTGTGTTCGTAGATATAATCCACAATTGTATTTACCATCCACACACACACACACACACCTCTCAATTTGTGTTTCGTAAAAAGAATCCACAAGTATGTGTTTTCCATCCACACACAAACACCTCTCAACTTGTGTTTCGTAAATCATCATTTGGATGAATGCAAAAATTATATTCACAAATGCAAATAACATTTACAGATATGTTTCCAATGTTCACATGTACAAATCAAAAGCTTGGCTTGCGAACTGGCGAATCTACATTTGCCGAATCGAAGGACACGCTTGATCTGCTTGGATTTACGGACAGAATTTTGAGACAAATATTCCGCTGTTTTTCACCGTGTCGATTCACGCTCGCTTAACTTGCCATTCGTAAACTAAACTTCTTCTTCTTTGGTGCTACATAACACGGTGTTTTGTGTGTTCGGCTCATCAGCGCCACTTTTAGAACAAGTGGCCAAAATTGCACATTATCTTTAAGAAGTGGATTCATGGTACATTTAATTAAAACAACCGAGTTTTGAGTTTATTTATGTTGTAAAGTTAACCCCACGCTAATCTTGCGATGGCAAGTTTTTTAAACAGTCATTGCACAAAACTCCTATCAGATTGCATGTAGCTAGCTAGCTAGATTACATTACACAGGGGTAGGTCCGTACACAGTAGCTACATAACTCTTTCGCCCCTCATGGAAAAGATTATGTAAAACAAACTCAACGATGTGAAGTATTGTAGCCAATTAAATTAATTTGACAGCTATTCTCACTGATACCGATGTCTCCTATGAAATATTTTATTTGTTCAGCTAGCTAGCTAGTAGATAAGCCATCTAAATGACTTTTTGAGAGGTGTTTGTGTGTGGATGGAAAACACATACATGTGGATTATTTTTACGAAACACAAATTGAGAGGTGTGTGTGTGTGGATGGTAAATACAATTGTGGATTATACTTTTGTGCTTGTTTATTTTTGATAGAAATCTACCTCCATATTATCTTCACAGAGCTAAATTTGAACTGTACTAAAAGTTTATCTGGAAGTCGCGTTCGACTTTACTGCTGTCGAATTATAATGACGTCATTAAAAAAACCGGATCCCCGATTGGCCAGGTCAGTGAAGAGAAAATAAAGTGGCTTGTGGTAAACGTTTGCGAGGAAGTAAGCTGCAGTGTTTTTTTTTGTTAGATTTTTTTAATAGTGCAAGTTATTTCATATATAGCACAGTTTATAAGTTCATAACACCTACAGTCTTTTCTGACCCGATATTACTTTGAAACAACCGATATTGAAATACGAACATATTGACCATATAAAGCAAATTCGTCAGCAAATGCGGTCTCGTTCGGGACTCGATAGTTCTACACTTTGTGTACCAAAGCTGAAATGAGTAGTACAGGAATCGCAGCTTCCGTCTTGCATGTTTACGGTGTGATATGCAGAGAGGGGTGCGGACGCTGTCCCTCGTGCTGATGGATATTTGCGGTGAGACGGCGTTAAGGCAGCACGAGGTTCTGAATGGACAGCGGTCACTCCTCGGTCCGAGCTCATTTATAATGCTCGAGTAGCCTACTGGACACTTTTGGATTGAAATAGTGCTGCAGTCAATATTGTATGTTATAAATACGATATATGAGAACAGCTTTTCTCAAATGGGCGGTACTAGTAGAGGGTACTTTGGAGTATCTCCTTCAAGGGGGAAATTCTAAATGTGTGTGTGTATTTTTTAAATATATTGGTTATGAACAATTCTAAAACAGCCACATGTAAATAACATCACTTATATCTGCATACTAACATTGCAGTTTGATCAATCTTTTCTAACATTTTTCATTTAAAAAAACGGAATGAGCATATCACCTTCATGCCAATGAAAAACAAATAGAAAACGTGCACGCCAGCCAGCTGGCTGCCTCACCCTGAGCGAGTTTTCATTCTGAAAGCCAGATGAAAATAATTTAGAAAATGGATAAGTGGTTGAAACATAAAAGTGAAAAGAAGGAGAACGCCATGAAAAAGAAAGCTTGGACAGAAACACCAAACTTTTGTCAGTATTTATTTTTTGTGCCGGTGAAGGGGGTAGCTCAGGGGTACACTAGTAAAATAAAGTTTGAGAACCACTATATTAAGAAACACAATAATAAAATGTACAAAACAATATGTTTTGACATAGTGCTTTTAAAGTTAAACCATTTAATATAATAAATCTACTTTATAAGCTCAGACATGAAATGGATGCGAAGCTGTTCACCAGAATAAAAACACATACACACGTACACACACATGTACACACGTACATTCACATTTCTGAAGAGGAAGAAGCCAGCTGCATTTGTTTATTTCAAACATATACGCACTCGCGCATATGCACGCTGTTATTTTCCTGCCACATACAGGATGAAAGCTGCAGAACGATTATAAATTATATGGGCACATCACACTTATCTGATTATGTCTTGTAGAAAAAAAAAAGCGGACGCAATAGCTTGTGAGCTTCCCACAAGTGAACATGTGATCAAAGCACAGAAACCACACAAACGGCTTTTACGTGCATCTTCTTATATAGCTCGGGCAGATGAGAAAGAAGGATGGCACTAAACTGCAGAGGAATTAGATGTACACGATAAACAGTGCTGCTTCCTGCAGTTGGGTTCGGGTTTGGGTGCTGCGATGGTCGCTCTGTTATTTTGGAGTGGGTGGAACCTCCTCTGAGAGCTCCTCAGTGTCAGTTAAATGTTACATTTGAAATGTTTCACTTTCGCAGCTGTTCAGGTAAGGTTAGTTCAAATGCACATATTAGAGTCATGTACATTTATTTTATACATTACAAGCAACATACTCAGTATGTAAATAATATTTCAGTAAATAGTATTTCATACATAATTTGGAGTTTAAATATAGCTGCATGATGTACCTTTGGGGTTTCTGAGACCTTAAAAGTTGCAGAAATGGTGTTTCAACTCTGTATCTTTTGGTGGAGGGACAGTGCTTATTGTTATTATGGTTATAGTGTGATTTCAGAGGCAGTGGAGCACCCTTACTTTATCGAGTATCTGTTTAATAAATGTTTTTGTCTAACCATAGAGCCCACTTCCAATCATATAAACCCCAATTCAAAGAAAGTTGGGACAGTATGTAAAATGCACATAAAAGCAGAAAGCAGTGATTTGTCAATTATTTTTTACATATATTTATTTGAAAACAGTGCAAATAAAAGGTATTTAATGTTTTACCTTATGAACTTTATAGATTTTTGTAAATATATGCTAATTCCAAATTTGATGCCTACAACACTTTACAAAAAAGTTGGGATAGGGGCAAAAAAACTGGGAAGTTAAAAAAACACCTATTTGGAACATTCCACAGGTAAACAGGTGATGCTATCTTGACTGGGCATAAAAGGATATCAAAATATCTTATTTTCAGGTACTCTTACAAGCGATACTATAACCTCTCTGCATTTGAATGGATCTCTATGGGAATTGGGTGGTGGGACTAGATTTAGCTGTAAATTACATGGGAATAGTATGGAACCCATAGTTGGCTAAATGGCTGTAAGTCATCAAGGGTCTGAGGTATCAAACGAGCCTCAAATCATCACTCTGCTGCCAGATGCGCAGTAGATATGAATGAATCACTTTAAGGATTGTTTCTCCTGACTAATTTTTTTATTTATACTCTATGGAAAATAAGTCAGGAGAAACAACCCCTCCAAACAGGTGTTTTTTTTATTTCCCAGTCTTTTTTTTTGCCCCTGTTTCAACTTTTTTGGAACCTGTTGCAGGTACCAAATTTGGAATTAGTGTATATTTACAAAAATCAATAAAGTTGATAAGGTAAAACATACAATATTTTTTTTTCTCTGTTTTCAATTAAATATTGTTTCAGGTCGTCATTTCGTTTTTTACGAAGCTGCCTTATTTTTGCACTGGGAATGCGTCCTGGTCAGGTTTTCCCTTTCATTATCCGTCATTATCCGTTTCACCTGTATCAGGTGGCCCGGCTCTTTCTGTTTCCGGTACTTGAGTATCATTGTTGTTAAACTCTAAGCCAGGTATGAAGGTATAAGTTCAGGCGACCTTTTTACTTTTATTTCAAAAGTCGCTTCGTATCTCTTTAGGAGTTATTTGTCTGTTTCGTTAAGCCTTTTCTTTTTCTTGCCTTTCTATTTATTTTCCTTTCCTTTCGTTAGTGAGGTTTTGCCCGCTCATCCGGCTTGTC
>CM040405.1:64182137-64284979 GCA_022702515.1 Ilyophis sp. 1 JC-2022 | reverse complement strand
TCATCATTGAAGGCAATCTCAATGCAGTGAGATATCGGAATGAGATTCTGGAGCCAGTGGCGATCCCATATCTCCAGAATCTGGGACCTAACTCCATCCTCCAGGATGACAACGCTCACCCCCACAGAGCCAGGATCATCACAGAGTACCTCCAGAATTTGGGAGTGGAGAGGATGGAATGGCCTGCCGTGAGTCCAGACCTCAACCCAATTGAACACTTGTGGGATCAGCTTGGGCGTGCTGTACGTGCCAGAGTGACCAACGCAACCATGTTGGCTGACTTGCGACAAATCCTGGTTGAGGAATGGGATGCCATCCCACAGCAGTGTGTGACCAGGCTGGTGACCAGCATGAGGAGGAGGTGCCAAGCTGTTGTGGCTGCGTATGGATCTTCCACACGCTACTGAGGTCCCTGACAGTGTAAAATGAATAAAGTGTAAAAATGGCCAATATGTGTTGTTTTTTCCTTATTACTGTGGGAGAGTGCAATCATCCAGTCCACCAAGCAACTCAAAACGAGAGTGAATACCAACAGAAGAATATTGCAGGGGATTTTGGCAAATTTGTTTGGGCCGCTACCCACACGGTTAGCTGTGTTGCTCATTCCACGAATGCACGATCCTTACAAGTTGTACCTCGTTGTAAAGGTGACTAATCAGGCTTTCCAACGATATAAAATACAATACCAATTGGTATTATTAAAGGGGAGGAATAATCGACCGAAATAACGTTTCCGAACTTTTTTTGAGGAGTTTATGAAAGAAAAATAAATGAATACAAAGACAGGGACAGAGACATATACTGTCTGCAGTAGATAGAGCTTTATTCTACTGTTCCCAACAGGAGTAATACTGTCTGCAGTAGATAGAGCTTTATTCTACTGTTCCCAACAGGAGTAATACTGTCTGCAGTAGATAGAGCTTTATTCTACTGTTCCCAACAGGAGTAATACTGTCTGCAGTAGATATAACTTTATTCAACTGTTCCCAATGGGGTAATGCTGTATCTGCAGTAGAGAGAGGTTTACCTGCACAGGTGAGTCTGGCCACGTCATTTTGTCTGCATTTATTCTGACCCCAAGGATCTGATGGGCACTGCCACAGTGTGGAGTCATGTCGGCAACATTTGAATTTATCCAGCCAGTTTGGAGCTGATTTCAGTCTTGCCTGTGTTTCATACACAGAACCACTCTTCCCACAGTTCAGCTCCTGGCATATTAAAGTAGCTGTGTCTGTATCCATTTGATTGAAACACACGTTGCCCCAGGTGCCATTGTAGAAAACTTCCAAATTCCCAGAACAGCCTTTGGTCAGTCTCATCTCCTTGAATTCTACAACAATAAAGTTAGAGTATCAGGCGGTTACAGTTCACACCGGTCTAGTGTCAGGCTGCAAAATCTTTAGACGCTCCGCTGAGTTCCAAACCTGAACACACAACCCCCACATCCTCCTCGTGTCCACAGTCAGTTTGTCCCCATGGATTCGTGGGACAGTCCCACAGGGACGTCTCGTTCCCCACACAGCCCACCTCATCCAGCCAGACCCGTCCATTTCCTGGCCCAAAGAAGGAGGGTAGCGGGTCACTGAGGGCCGTCCCACACTGGAGCTGCCTGCACACCACATGAGCGTCCTCCAGGCCCCAGGAGTCATCACAAACTGTCCCCCAGGAGCCCCTGTGGAACACCTCCAACCGTCCCGCACAGTCCGCCCCTCCCCCCACCAGCCTGAGGGACCTGTGGTCTGAGAGAAAGAGAGAGAGAGAGAGAGGGAGGGAGGGAGAGAGAGAGAGAGAGAGAGAGAGAGAGAGAGAGAGAGAGGGAGAGAGAGAGAAAAAGAGAGGGAGAGGGAGAGAGAGAGGGAAAGAAAGAGAGTAAGGGAGAGAGAGAGAGGGAGGGAGAGAGAGAGAGAGGGAGGGAGAGAGTGAGAGGGAGATAGAGAAAAAGAGAGGGAGAGGGAGAGAGAGAGAGGGAAAGAAAGAAAGAGAGTAAGGGAGAGAGAAAGAGAGAGAGGGGGAGAGATTTAATAAATCCTTCATTAAAATTATGATTTTCCAATTCCAATGATCCCCTCCTCAGAAATACTCAGTTTTTGTTTTTAACAAAACAAAATTTTCCAAAAACAAACTAGTAACACAAACATTAAAATATAAAAGCCAGACAAACAAAAATAACTTCAAAAATGATGTACCAAAGAGGAATATAAAGATTTCTATTATCTGAATTACCTTCCTATTGAGTGTACAATATAAGCAGCTATAGACTGCAGTGATACTTCATTAGTAGCCTATACTCACTGGAACAGACTATGGACACCTGTTCCCTGGAACCACAGGTGAGATTGTGTGGAACACTGCAGTTCCCCAGGTGAGACTCTCTCCCGGAGCACTGAACCCCCATCAGACACACGTCACTGTCCCCCGTCCCAGACGGAGAGGAACTGTACACCTGCACTGCAGAGCCACAGCCCAACTGCCTGCAGGTCACTGAGGCCTCTCTGGAGCTCCAGGGTACCAGCACTCTGCTCCAGGTCTCCTGGTAGTACACCTCCACCTGGCCCTCACACTGACTGCCTCCAGCCAGCCGGACCGTCCCGTCTAGAGCTGAGAGGGCAGAGCCTGAGGATCACAGGTGTGTTACTCACATGCATTTGGACAGGATCACAGGTGTGTCACTCATATGCATTTGGACAGGATCACAGGTGTGTTACTCACATGCATTTGGACAGGATCACAGGTGTGTTACTCACATGCATTTGGACAGGATCACAAGTTGCACTCCTTTGTATAAATCCAAGGGCATTTGATTTAAACACAGAACATCATATGCGCACAGGATAATCTACCCTTTGCATTTTTATATTTATTTTTAATGTCACAAAAGACAACCCACACCCATATTGAGAGTATTGTTAAGGCCCGAATACTAGCCTTCCTTACCCAACACAGGGCTCAATCTTGACGGTCTTGGCGCATCGTCTAAAACGCAAGGCGCAAGTGCATTTAGGGCGTGTCCAAGTTCACTTTTTCCAGTTAGATGGCGCGTTATTTGAGCGCTAAGTCAGGCGCAAGGTGACAGATTTCTTATATGATGGCGAAACAGACATGCTTGTGCGTGTGTAGTGCGATCAAGGAATAGGCTATATGGATCAATAGTATGATCAATATTATTCGGACTAACCATTATGACACGTTTTGATATACACAATAATAATCTTTAACATTAGGGATTAACATCGGCACGGGTTCCTGGTAATTCCCGACAGTGCTGTTATTTTACTAAATATATGCGGTTAAATTTTGTTAAAAGCACCTGCAAAAGCTGAGAATAAGCTACAAATGGCTTCTGTCTCACCTTAGAAAAAGCCAAATTAGTCTGCTGTTTTGGGGATTTTGTTCACATTGTCAAACATCAATTCCATGAGGCTGTTCTCATGGAGTTCTGAAAGTTCAAACTTCATCCGAAGTTCATATTACGTGCATTCTAATATTGATTAATAACATAAATACTGTTATTTCGCCTTAATGATGACACTAAATACAATAAAGCTGTCAGGTTGGCAACCCATAGGTTAACACATATTTTCCCTCGTTTTATAATGTCCTGCTTATGGAAATGTAACCAATGCTTTAAAACAAGTCCACTTTCCCGGGAAAGTGCAATTTACAGCAGGTGAAACAGACCTGCTCCTGCACAAAGTTAAAGCGCACATGCAGAGAATGGCCATAAAATGTATTGTGAATTAACGTGCTGCAAATTTGTTTTAGTTCCTAATTAGACTCTTAGTTCGCTTTAAAATTGTTTTGTTCAATTATAGAATAACAGGTGAAATCAGCAGGGTTTTAATAAGATCAGAGTATGTAAACCTGGTCACTGTAAATAAAAAAAATATGAAGGATGAAGAATAAGGTTAAAATTCAGTTAAAATGTTGAAATTAATTAATCTCTGTTTTTTAACCGTAGGCTATCAAAAAAAAACGTATGCACAGTGAATCCCAGAGACTGTAGCCTAGGCTACTTTTTTTTTTTTTTAAATGCAATATTCACCAGACAAGGTTTTGAACTTTTTTTCAGTCAAAACCACTGTATTTACTTACAGGCTGAAGGCCTAGATGTAGAGAGCTGTATTGTAATGACATCTGAAGCACATTTTCAGAACTCAAATGTCCGTCTATTGCAGTGCGCTAGTTTTCCATTGAATGACAATTCACGCATTAGGTGTAAATGACAATTCAAGCATTAGGCTTGTTACGTTTTCACTGGATAGCCATTGTCCCCGTAACAGAAGATTGTCCCCCTGGAAGATTAGGCTACAGAAACTACTGGCAAATATAAGTCATAGCTTGATCCAGGATAATTGCGAATAGTCTACATGTAACCTTATACGTACCATCGTACATCACCTGGATGTTGATGGAGTGGGCTGAAAACAATTAATGTGGCATTCTCCGTCGCTGAGGGACAGGTGGTCTTTGACCGATGGACCCTTTTATTATTATGCATTTTTTAATATACGAAGCCTACACAATAATAATATCTCACATTGTAATCTTGATACTTTTAGAACTGTTGGGATGTAACTGTTGGGTGCTGGGATGTAACTTGTCCCCTACACTATTTAATAACTATATAAACGAGTTAGCGGTGTTATTGGAAAGGTCTACAGCTCCTGGCCTCACACTAAGTTAAATTCCTCCTCTATGCCTATGACCTGGTGCTGCTGTCACCCACTGAACAGGGGCGACAAGCAGCATCTGGAAACACCGCCCCAGAATGCACAATGTTTTAAGATTACCTAGCACTAGGATCAGTGCCTCAGAAAATTTTGTTCTGACAGTAAATTCACAGAAAGAAAATGCCTGCAGAGCCTTCTATGCAAACAGAAAATAGTACTACCAGATTGATATTTCAATTAGAATTTGGTCAAAAATATTTGTCTATTTGTAATCCTGCGAATTGCTTTATATAAAAAATATTAATTTTACGGAATGGTTCGACTCTTCCTTCATCAATACAAGATCTCAGCCAAAAATGAATGCAACTCTGGATGGAAATAAATGTTGTGACGTTGCATAAGGTTGTTGAAACAATGCCACAACGAATGCGCGCTGTAATCAACGCTAAAGGCGGCGACTTTTTTTTTTTGCCAGGCAGTGTAGTATGTGTAGTATCTGAAAATAAGATATCAAGAGTCTTTTGATATCCTTTTATACCCAGTCATGATAGCATAACCTGTTTACCTGTGGAACATTCCAAACAGGTGTCTTTTGAACTTCCCAGTCTTTTTTTTTTCCCTGTCCCATGTTTTTTGGAACGTGTTGCAGGCATCAAATTCGGAATTAGTTTATATTTTCAAAAAAAATCAATAAAGTTGATTTGGCAAAACATTAAATATCTTTTCTTTGTACTGTTTTCATTTAAATATATGTAAAAGAGAATTTACAAATCACTGCTTTCTGCTTTTATGTGCATTTTACATACTGTCCCAACTTTTTTGGAATTGGGGTTTGTATTACAGCCACTGAAATATAACATTTCACAGTACAAAGATCGTAAATATAACTGCATACAGTCTGTTTCGTAACAGTCTGTCCAAGATCACTGAAACACACACAGTCCATAGAGGACTCTTACCAGAACACACCAGTCCCACATCGTTTCCATGGGAGCAGGACTTATTCTGTGAGGGTGATGTGGGGCAGAAGTAAATCTGAGACTCGTCGCCTCTACACTGGATCTCCTGTGCCCACACCTGGCCCTCACCCTGCCCAAATGCAGCTGCCCCCCGCCTGCACACAACCTCTGAGTCCCGCTGGTCAAAGTCAGCTTCACACACCGTGCCCCAGGAGCTCCCATGATGCATCTCTACTCTCCCAGAGCACAGGTTAGCACCCACCAGCCTGACCTTTCGAGGGGCTGGAGTTAAACAGGGAATAAAGAAATAATTATCAGCAATGACTGGCCCCTTATTCCAGAGACATTCAGTACAGGTATGAATACAGGACTGCACAGCTATTACACCTGGAGTACAGTAGTGTGAAATCAGCCAATCACATGTCTACTCCAGTGTGAGATAAGCCAAAAGAGTTTATTAAAGTATCAAAATAAAGAGACAAGAAAAAGGGAAATTTGTGCTGGTTGGCAGGACAACGCTCTTCCAGTGTGCTCCTGGCTGAGAGAGAGAGAGAGAGAGTGTGAGAAAGAGGGATAGGAAGAAAGAGCGAGAGGGAAAAATTTCATAAATCCTTCATTAAAATGATGATAGAACCTCAACCAGGTGTGTCTGAGCAACAATCACACCCACATAAACACACCTGAAGTTAGACAAGCTGGTCAAGGACATAACACCACCCACCTTAAGATGGATGTATATCAAGGCAACTACAATTACTGGAATACATTTAAGCTCTGCAACAGGACACAACTTACAACTGAGAGGGCATCTGCTAGTACGTTGTCCCTCCCACTTGTGGCAGATCTTCAGGTTATACCCCAGTAAACACACAGTCCACCTTACCGTTTGTATGCACAACAAGGAAACAATAAAACAAGCCCATGGCTTACTTAGTAAAATGACCCAAGTAACGCTATAATACATTAAAATACTTGAACAAAAGGATGCAAGCCTCCCAGAGTCACACACAAAACCCTGCCCTGAGTCACACACAGTCCCACCCAGAGTCACACACAGTCCCATCTGGAGGCACAAAAGACTACGAGGGCATATGAAAGACTACCAGTGGGCACAAAAGACTACCAGAAAGCACACACAAACTCCAGAGGGCACACACACAATAGCTAGCCACAGCAAGATGTGTCCTTCACAAAAGAATAAAATAGCACACAGCTACATTCACTGCAGTCGTGGCTTCCCCAAATGCTCTCAACTAAAGCTCTGAAAAACACTAACCTGCAAAAAGAGCAATAAAGGATCACCTTCCCACAATGCAAGTTCAAAAAAGTGTAGGAATGGAACCTGTAACTAATCCACCAATAGGACGAAAGAGATTACATTCAAACTAATGACTCACAAGTGTCAAGAGGAACTTTAAGTAATCCTCCACCCTGTGGCCCTCAAGCCTCTACATACAGCAGATGGGCACTACAAACACACAACACACAGGAGAGCCATCGCTCAACACAAAAACACCACTCAAACCCAAGTTGTGAGTTGATGAGCATAGGACACCTCATTGAAGTAAATGTACTACTAATAGTGATACAGTCCCCAAGTGCCTTACACAAAGAGCACCCTGGTACCCGGCTAACTACCCAACACTTCACTAATGCACGAGGCACGAGGCCACTTTAAACGCTTAACTCGGAAACCTTTGGCCTACAAGACTGAGACCAAAAGCCTTGAAGTGCGTAACCCCACCAGGCACTTAATCCCCACCCAGGATTACCTCAAAATAAAAAAGGCTAAATAATAAAGTAGTGGACCGATGGAAAAACAAACAAGTGTGATCAACTGGCCCACTCTGTGCCTACCTTGAGGAAAACTCATTATAAACTAACAGCCAATCACATGTAAACTTCAGTGAGAAATCAGCCAATCACATGCAAACTTCAGTCAGAGATGAGCCAATCACATGTAAACCGCAGTGATAGACTAAGAATAAAAACAACAATGACCACATTTACTTTATAACACAGCATTGCATTAATATTTTACAATGTAGTGTAATGTTTTAGACATATGTACGATAGTATATTTGTTTATGAAAAGTAATAAATCCTCATTTAAATGCAATGTGCTGTGTTGGTATAAGAGCGTTGAAAAGAGCTGAATAACAGAGTCCTACCTGAACAGATCACTCCAGCATCCTCTCTATGATTACAGTCTTCATAACCCCATCCTTCATACCCACACTCCTCCAGTGTGGATTCTGATCCATTGCAGGACACTTCATCCATCCATATGGGCCCAGACCCTGGTCCAAAGTGAGCAAGTCCTGGTGCATCTACAGCATCTCCACAGCCCAGCTGTCTACACACCACCTCAGCATCTGTTTTATCCCATTCAACACTACACACTGTCCCCCACTGTTCCTTATAGAAAATCTCCACTCTCCCAGCACAGGGGCTGCCACCATCCACCAGCCTCAGATCCCCATTACGGCCTGAGAGAGGGAGAGAGGGAGAGAGGGAGAGGGAGGGAGAGGAAGAGAGAGAGAGAGAGAGAGAGAGAGAGAGAGAGGGGGGGGAGGGGGAGAGAGGGAGGGAAGAGAAAGAGGGGGAAGAGAAAGGGGGGAGAGAAAGAGGAGGAGGGAGGGAGGGGGAGAGAGGGAGGGAGGGGAGAAGGGGAGAGGGAGGGAGAGGGAGAGAGGTGGGAGTGAGAAATTACAGTGCTGTATTTATAACAATTAAAGGATATATCAAAAAATAATGACAAAGGTTCCTTGTACATTTGTCTGATACACAATCCGCCAGTTTGATCTCAATGGTGATGAATTAAAAATGAACTGTATCAATGCAGTCATTACATTACAGTCATTTAGCAGACGCTTTTATCCAAAATTCAGAATTACTTGTTATTGTAATAGTCACACTGTAGAGGTTCCTAGATGCAATGTAATGTCCAAATTACTGAAAATAAACTGAAAATAAATCAAAATCTTGTCAGTTTATTGATTATTGACCTGTCACACAAGCGTACTCATAAAATGTTTGAACAAGTTGTAAAGAATATTTGAATTGAATGAACAATGAGTCTTTTCATGATTCCACTCATTTAGTGAGCAATGGCAAAAGAACATATTATGTATTGACTTTTATACTGCATGCAGTTTATTACCATCTAAATAAAGTTGGTTCTAATGTACAAACAGTTTTTTATAGATGCTTAACACTGCTTAGGCTGTTCACAGTGGGTGAAACCCCAAGTTGTCACTCGGTTCAAAGGAGAGAACCCCAGCAGTGTCTGCAGTAACACAGAAACAACACTAGGGGGTGCTATATCACCCTTTCTCTGTACACTGTACACTAGCAAGATGAGCTCTGCCAGTGAAGCCTGCCCATCGAAATATATAAAAAAAACTGGGCTGTGTCCAAATCAGAGCCCTATCTACCGCGCCCCATCTCCTGCGTACAGTGCACTGGCTAAAGTGTGCTGTTTAATGTGCACTGCGTAGCAATAAATAATCCGCCATACTATTTTCCAAGCGTACTGTGGAAGTGTTGTAAGCAGGTCGTAAGACGTCCCACCAGTGTTGGCATGTCGGCGGTTTTACAGCTAAATTGGTTTACTTTAATAAGTGCAGTCACGGGTAAAAATGAAAAGTCGCAAAGCACACACTCATTTTAAAAAGTAAAAATATGATGATTTTTATGTAAAATACGTTGGTTTTGGTTAAGAATATATTTTGGGCAAGTTTTGAGTCTCCATTTGACTGTAAACCCTTCACCCTCACCCTTACCCTTACCGGCCAGGTCACGGGTTGTTTGTGTTGTATTTGAAGGAAAACGTCAGCAAAGCTGCGCCTCATTTTTTTAAAACGAAGCTTCACATCATATTTATATGACCAAAATGTTTGTGTACTTCTTGAAAAGTGTGTTCCCGAATGTTCTCAGCGAAACCCCGGAAGTAAGTGTATCATACAGGGGTTTAAAGTATACTATATTTAGTGAAAATTTCACCCACTTAACTTTTTTGTCTTGTCTACTTAACAAGCCTACCTAATAGTATGGAAGGGTGCTGATTCGGACACAGCCCTGTAGACAGCTTCCGCTTACCGGTTCCATAGATTCCTATGGGAACTGCTCATTGGCGCATGAAGTGGAGGCTGTTAGACTATGGGGCTTTTTGGAACCAGACCATGCGCACTGGGTACTTAGTATTTAAAAGAACTGTCCAAATTAGTATAATTTGGCCTGGGTAATTTCGTAGTTTTTAATGGACTTTTTGGCACCAGAGGCTGCAATACCTCCGGTGACCACTGGAGTTTGCGAGCTTCAAGGAGAACTTCAAACCCTGGTCCCCTGGGCCTGCCACGTGATGACACTAGAGAGACAGCGCTCATCACTCAGAGAGACAAAGCCCCTACAGACTGCAGTACACACCTTGGCTACAAGGTGGGGAAAAAATATTAGGTTTTAAATATTAACAAACTGAATACATATATATTTTTGGCTTTCTCAGATGTTAGAAAAGTTGTACTGTCATAAAAATTGGAAATGAGAATATTGTGAATATTGGTTTTTAAAAACCTGCAAGTTGCAGATATGTCAAGTGGAGTACAGACACATAGATATACTGAAAATCCAATCAGCGTTACCTTACAGCTTTAAATCTAGACCATGATGCAATTTTAATGCAGTTTGGAACAGTTTTCACTTTCTGTCGCATTTCCTGGCGAAATGTTCTGTCAAACATGGACCTTGAGTAAACTCTTGTGCATTGTACAGGGGCGATACTTTCCCTCTCTAGGGGACAATACTTTCCCTTTCTAGGGGCGATACTCTCTCTCTCTAGGGGCGATACTCTCTCTCTCTAGGGGCGATACGTTCCCTCTCAAGGAGCGATACTCTCTCTCTCAAGGAGCGATACTCTCCCTCTCTAGGGGCGATACTTTCCCCCTCTAGGGGCGATACTCTCCCTCTCTTGGGGCGATACTCTCCGTCTCTTGGGGCGATACGTTCCCTCTCTAAGGGTGATACTTTCACTCTCTAGGAGCGATACTCTCCCTCTCTAGGGGCGATACTTTCCCCCTCTAGTGGCGATACTTTCTCTCGCTATGGGCAATACTTTCCCCCTCTAGGGGTGATACTCTCCCTCTCTTGGGGCGATACATTCCCTCTCTAAGGGTGATACTTTCCCTCTCTAGGAGCGATACTCTCCCTCTCTAGGAGCGATACTCTCCCTCTCTAGGGGTGATACTCTCCCTCTCTTGGGGCGATACGTTCCCTCTCTAAGGGTGATACTTTCACTCTCTAGGAGCGATACTCTTCCGATCTAGGGACGATACTATCCCTCTCTAGGGGCGATACTTTCCCCCTCTAGGGGCAATACGTTCCCTTTCTTGAGGCAATACTTTCCCTCGCTAGGGGCGATACTCTCCCTCTCTAGGTGCAATACTTTCCCCCTCTAGGGGCGATACGTTCCCTTTCTTGAGGCAATACTTTCCCTCGCTAGGGGCAATTCTCTCCCTCTCTAGGGTCGATGAGTCTCCTCGCTTGGGAATTTCTCCACTTCCATCCCTGTTTTTTGTAATGTTTTACAAGAGTGATGATCGTGTTTTCACTCACCAGGAGGAATAAATAAATGTTTTATGTGTTTTAGCAAATATTTTATTTTTTATTTTAGTGACTTTCATAGCTACCTTTTTAGCTTCAGGAAATCTCTGTTAAACAATCACTTTTCTGCTTGTAGGCCTACTATCTATCCATTTCCATCTATGGAATATATCCGTGTCAAATTTCTTATTAAATATCCATAATTATTTTATTTCAATGTTTTCATTTTTTTAAACGGAGAAAGGGAATTTAAACTTTTGTGTGAAATATATCTCATATTTAAACTTATGTTAGTTTCAAATAAAATAATAAAAAAACATTTTGCCGGTGTAACCAGAGGTTGAGGATATTATCTGTTTGGAGTCTGTCATTTTTTTGTGACCAATTGTTTTTATTAGTTTTTCCTTTAGCAGGCACAGTAATCAATACAACATAATATCTGTTCGTACAATAAAAATTCTAAAAATGACAATAAAAATGATAGTAAACTAAACTTAAATAAATAAATAAATAAAAACTACAATGTGTACTTTATATATATATATATATATATACACTCAAACATGTACATACACATATCTACACAAACATACATATATACACATGTATACATACCCATATGCACAAATATTGATATGACAGTAATTGCCCAAAAATAAAAAACAGTACCTGCTAAGCTGAGGATCAAAGATCCATATGCCCTCCCACCTATCCACCCACCCACCCCTGGCAGCCTAACCCCCCCCAGTTCCAATGAGGCTCACAATGGAAAGAAAATAAAATATATAATAATGATAATAATAATAATAATAATAATAATAATAATAATAATAATAATAATTAGACAGTAATAATAAAAAGTACTCATACACATATACATACGCACATATACCCATGCATGTACACACATATATACGCATATGCCTGTGTTTGGTTAGTTTATCATGCCTTGCCTGAGTAAAAGTAAAGCTATACAAAATTTTCCTTCTGTTAGATCCGTATTATTTGGGAATCTATATTCTACAGTAAAATTTTTATTCAATGCATTTGAAAATTTCCTATCCAGAAATTCAGTATGTCCATAGATTTTTTCCAAGCCACAATAGTCTTATAACTTGCACCATTCATTTGGGCTGTAGAAAGTTCCATTGTAAGAACATCTAAAAATAATCTAAGACAGTGTTGCATAGATAGGGAATGTGGGGACTGCCTTTGAAGAGCTAATATTTTTTTGCAGCAGTGGTACCAACAAGCCACACGCGTTCCTGGTTGAGAGTTAAATTTTAAAAAGTATCATCATTAAGTAAGAACACTATTGGGCAGCAAGGGATGGTAACCTCTAACATCATGGATAATTGTCTAGCTACGTGTGACCAAAACTGATTAACATGGGGACAATCCCAAATCATGTGTAAGAATGTGCCAATAGATTGTTGCAGACATAATGTACATAAGGGACTTGATGATAATTCATTTGAAAGCGTTTCCGAGAAGTACAATATGTTTTATGGATGAATTTAAAGTAGATGAGCTAATGATTACTGAGGGTACGGCGGCAGTGTAGTATAATGTGTAAGGAACTGGAACTGGACTTGTAACCAAAAGGTTGCAGGTTAGATTCCCAGGTAGGACACTGCCGTTGTACCCTTGAGCAAGGTACTTAACCTGAATTGCTTCAGTATATATCCAGCTGTATAAATTGATAAATTTAATAAGATGTAATAAGAACTTGTGTAAGTCGCTCTGGATAAGATCGTCTACTAAATTCCTATAATGTAATGTAAATGTAAATGATTAGGATTACGAGATGCAGTGGCCACATTGTTCCAGACCTTACACCAGTCAATAGGTTTATTTAATCTGTCAAACTCCCTACCCCATAATTTTGTAATAGGTAATTCTTTACTATAATTTAAGCAATTCTTTGTAAATATAAGTAACCAATCCTTTTGAGAGCACAGAACTTTTCCTCAATAATTCAAACGGGATGATTTAGAAATTGCTTCTTCCATGGAACACCGTAGGCCAGCATTGCGGATCGTAGTTGCAAATACAAAAAAAAAAAGAAGTACCCGGCAGGTCATAGGATTCCTTCAGTTCCTGAAATGATTTTAAACCACCACTGCCCATAATATCCGCCAATGTGTGAATTCCTTGATTTGACCAGAGGGGACAAATAAATGGCCGTCCCCCAGAGCGCAGAGCTGTATTATAAAAAATAGGGGTCTGCAAATGCCATTTAGTTTCCCATTTAAATAGTTTGGCGCCAGGTCGAAATGGAACGAGTTATAATAGGACCGTAACGTAAACGGCATTGTTTAATGGAAAGATTAGTAACAATAACTTCTTGTAAGGTAATCGGTGAAACAGGATTTTTCTCCAATGTCAACGATGGAGTAGGCACATCAGAATTAATCCATTTAATAATGGGGCAGAGTGACAAATCTTGGAAATAGAATTTGAAATTGGGTAAAGATAAATTCCCTGTACTTTTACTTTTTTGCAGTGTATCCGTTTTTATTCTGGGATGTTTCCCTTTCCAGGTGAATTTTGTAATAATACTATGAACTTTCGCCCAGTAGCCTGGTTTTGGTGATAGAGATAGCATTCCACTAATAAAATTTAAGCGAGGAAGAATATTCATTTTTACAATGGCTATCCGACCTGCAAGAGACATAGGAATGTTTAGCCATTTGCCAAGATCATGTGAAATACTTTTAAAAACGGATTCAAAATTGCGATCTACAGTTTTAGTAAGTGAGGGAAAGATGTCCACACCTAAATATCTAAAGTATGTAACTGTAGGTACAACAGATGGATGAGTACTTGGAGAAAGTATGTAACTGTAGGTACAACAGATGGATGAGTACTTGGAGGAATAAAATTAAGAGGTAGTAATGAAGACTTATTCCAGTTAATTTTATAACTTGATATAGAACCAAATTTTTAGGAACGATACTTTCCTTCTCTAGGGGCCATACTCTCCCTCTCTTGGGGCGATAATGCTGTTTTCACCATGAGGAATGAATAAATGTTTTCTGTGTTTTTAGCAAATATTTTATTTCTTATTTTAGTTACTTTTATAGCTACATTTTTAGCTTCAGGAAATCTGTTAAACAATCACTTTTCCGCTTGTAGGCCTACTATCTATTCATTTCCATCTATGGAACATATCCTTGTCAAATTTCTTGTTAAATATCCATAATTATTTTATTTGAACGTTTTCATTCTTTTAAACTGAGAAAGGGCATTTAAACTTTTGTGTGAAATATACCTCATATTTAAACTTATGTGAGTTTCAAATAAAATAATTAAAAAACAATTTGCTGGTGTAACCAGAGGTTGAGGATATTATCTGTTTGGAGTCTGTCATTTTTAAAGATTTACACAGGAAGTCTGATTCTGGATCAATGCTGCTTCAGTCCTGCTTTTGAAGTTTACACAGGTGTTACCACTGATAAACTAAAATGTTCAAATGTATTTTATTAAAGTTGTAATAAGTTTTACAGTATGTTTTAATACAAACAACATATAATGAATGTGCTACCATAATGCAATTGAATGTATTGCTGTGAAGAGAGTATGTAACGTTTCCGTTTAGATAAAACTTGTCAGAGACTGAAGCTTTTTCACAAAATGTAACAGCTTGCAACTACAAAAAGTGAGAATAATGTATTAACCTATGACATAAATTTGACATTAACAGCATATGGTATTTTTGGGAGAGCCAGTTTGCGATTATCTGGACTTTTCATGAATATCGGGTGCCAACTTATGAGAAATTATAAATACATAATTTTTAAAAAAAATCTAAATACACTGAAACACATACATGAGCAAACAAATTGCTTTCTACTGACTGGATTATTCAAATATAGAGTTTGATAAATATGAATACAGTAAATATTAATACAGTAATCTCTCGTTTAGAGACTGCGTATAACCCTGCCCTTTGACCAGCTGACCCTCTGACCCCTTGGCCCCGACCCCCAGTCTTCGAGCCGATCGGCTGTGGAGAAGCGGGAGAGGAGGATAAACCCGGTACTCACTGGCTGTGGAGAGCAGGAGCAGGGAGGAGAGAGAGAGGAAGAACAGACATCTCTCCATCTTCATCAGCGCAGACAAACGGAACATTCCTTAGAGCAGAGTTATGCTCACACCTTCACCTCTGAGCTCTGAGAGAGACTGAGCCCTGTGCATGGACCCTGCCTCCCTTTGAGAGAGAGAGAGCACACTCTTTCCACCACCAATCACACTCACTGCTGCCTTATAAGAGTACTGCAGGAACACTTCAAACAGCCACTGTGACAAATCAGCGCATGCCATTTACTTTTTCTCCATATATTCCATCACTGAGAGCTTAAATTCAACTCGTTAATTTTAGTTAAGTTAATTTAGCTAAGTGAACCATTATCTTATGGAGGTAGATTTCTATCAAAAATAAACAAGCACAAAAGTATAATCCACAATTGTATTTACCATCCACACACACACACCTCTCAATTTGTGTTCGTAGATATAATCCACAATTGTATTTACCATCCACACACACACACACCTCTCAATTTGTGTTTCGTAAAAAGAATCCACAAGTATGTGTTTTCCATCCACACACAAACACCTCTCAACTTGTGTTTCGTAAATCATCATTTGGATGAATGCAAAAATTATATTCACAAATGCAAATAACATTTACAGATATGTTTCCAATGTTCACATGTACAAATCAAAAGCTTGGCTTGCGAATTGGCGAATCTACATTTGCCGAATCGAAGGACACGCTTGATCTGCTTGGATTTACCAAGTATACATAGCTGCAGCTGCAGACTCCAAGAAACGCCCCTCCAAGAAACGCCCCTCACTACAAGAAACGCCCCTTCAGCTAATTAGCTATGTGAACGTAGTTGAACGTCAAAAAAAAAAAAACGAGGGAATTTAGCCTACGTTATCATAGCAACGTGTTAACGTGTGTTAACGTAAGTTAGTTTTCTGACTCTCTTTAGTTTATCTAGCAAGTGATCATCCATGTAACTAGCTAGGTATGGCACATTCAGTTCCAGAAGGGAACTAACTGACGTAGTTACTTCAGCTGCTTATTGTCAGAGAGCAATGCAGGGCAACGTTAATGTTAAATGATGTCATGTGTAGGCCTATCTGTGTGGAATTGTGTATTTTTGGAAGCGGCGTAATGAGCGAAATCTGGCTCAGTCGACTGAGGTCATTAGACTACGTAAAGTATGCCGTTACCAGCCTATTCGTTAATTTCCAGCAATGCCACTTATACTTGCAATTATTATGAAATACAAAGTTTGTTCAGAAACACGTCTAATCCAGTGCTGAAACTAGCTACTAAAGTGATGTGTCAAACTAAAGAATGTTGTGCTATCAGTCAGACACCATCTGCCAATCACAACTTGTTCTTCCCTGCGGAGAGGGGTACCCTAAATTACCCCAGACCTTATCAGAATGCCCATTTGTATTATTGATAGAAGCATTGCGCAAATAATCAGAAATAGCTTTACTTTTCATGATGTGATATAGGCCAACTACACTACAATAATGACATTCCTGGTTAGTTAAACTAAGAGTAAGATTTTCAATTAAAATTATTAATTTATAATCCACCAGGCAATAGCCTACATTTTAGATTAACATTAGCTACACACATTCTGCAAATTTCTCATTGTGTAAATAACGTTATTTAATGACGGTTTTAGGACGAAATAAGAAATAAATAAATAAATATATATTTGTTTCACGAACATTTTAGTTGGGCTATTCGTTTTTCACGATCAGCCTTAAAACAGTACAGTGAGATTTACTATTTACTATTAACCCTGAGAATTAGGTTACCTATTGTCTCCCAGCACAGTCTCAAGAGCGTGCAGGAGATATTACACGAGGAGTTGATTAAGTGTTCCCTTAATTTCTTTAAGCAGTGTATATATATACTATATGGCCAAAAGTATGTGGACACCCCTACTAAGTATTGAGTTCAGGTGTTTCAGCCTCCCCCACTGCTAAGAGGTACATAAAATCAAGCACATAGCCATGAAATCTCCATAGATAAACATTGGCATTAGAATGGGTCGTACTGAAGAGCTTAGTGACTTTAAACATGGCACTGTCATAGGATGCCACCTAGAAAAGGTTTTATCATTTCTAAACCGTTCATCCGATATGGATGGAAATACCCTCAAATTAAAGCTGACAGTCTGCACTTCAACCTCATTGTCATTGTATCCTTTCAAACTCAAAGTGCTAGAGTACGGAACCGAAATAACGAGACAACTGATAATTTTGCAGTGGTCTCTTAATTTTTTCCAGAGCTATATACGTAACTCCAACCTGCCCATTAGTTAGGCCAACAAATTGACGTGAACAATCATGTCTGTCAATATGTGCATTTAAAAAAAAAAATGTTTTTTAATTTTTAAAAAAGTTTTAATTGAGAGAAAAGGCTATAAAATGTATTATGCTGGAAGTCGTTTTCCTATTCCAATAGGCCAATACAGCCCATTAAAATGCTACGGTTGCACTAAAGAATCTCAGTGGACTTAGGAGTGACATTTAAAAAAGAGGGGTTGTTATGTTTTATTCTGGAGGGTTTCATAATGAACAAAATGAAACGGCTGGCACAGCTGGTGGTAACAAGCTTGCTCGAATGATAACCTGCCGAATGATTAAACAATAATGATTCAGAAATACAAAATAACAATTCAAAATTACAATTAGGTTACACATAGGTTCATTGAACAGTTCTAAATTGCATTAACGAATGAGTTTCATTCATAAAATATTCCTAAATTATTCTACTTTTGTCTTCAATACAACGAAATAACAATGTAATAAATTGCTTTCGATATGAATATCTTCAGACACAGCACCATATTATTCCATTGAAAAAGTGAACGCTGCCGAAAGCAATCGAGTAATTCTGAAAGTTTATCTATTCTGGCACTTCACCTCTCCACAAATATCAGCCGGCTGGGGCAGGCTATGCACGGTTCGCCGTAATCCATACTTTTAGCGAGCTATAACAGATCATTTCAATACAAACTACTGACTTCTTCAATAGACTCCCCGTCCATGTTAATTTTCACTATCTTATATTGTAAAAATATATAGCACTCTAACGTAATTAATTTGGCTCATGACAGAAATATGAGTGGTAACAATGGATAGAATGGATATGGATAGAACGGACTGTTTAGCTGGTTTACATACATTGAAATACTTTCAGTAAGTATACCCATTTATATTAGTGTGCATAATTTTGCTGCGGATTAACAGCAGCGAACCAACAGGATCCCCAAGGCCACCGTAGTTGGTTGGGGGCGTTTCTTGGAGTGAGGGGCGTTTCTTGGAGGGGCGTTTCTTGGAGTCTGCAGACTGCAGCTATACCCTACTCGGATTTACGGACAGAATTTTGAGACAAATATTCCGCTGTTTTTCACCGTGTCGATTCACGCTCGCTTAACTTGCCATTCGTAAACTAAACTTCTTCTTCTTTGGTGCTACATAACACGGTGTTTTGTGTGTTCGGCTCATCAGCGCCACTTTTAGAACAAGTGGCCAAAATTGCACATTATCTTTAAGAAGTGGATTCATGGTACATTTAATTAAAACAACCGAGTTTTGAGTTTATTTATGTTGTAAAGTTAACCCCACGCTAATCTTGCGATGGCAAGTTTTTTAAACAGTCATTGCACAAAACTCCTATCAGATTGCATGTAGCTAGCTAGCTAGATTACATTACACAGGGGTAGGTCCGTACACAGTAGCTACATAACTCTTTCGCCCCTCATGGAAAAGATTATGTAAAACAAACTCAACCATGTGAAGTATTGTAGCCAATTAAATTAATTTGACAGCTATTCTCACTGATACGATGTCTCCTATGAAATATTTTATTTGTTCAGCTAGCTAGCTAGTAGATAAGCCATCTAAATGACTTTTTGAGAGGTGTTTTTTGAGAGGTGATTATTTTTACGAAACACAAATTGAGAGGTGTGTGTGTGTGGATGGTAAATACAATTGTGGATTATACTTTTGTGCTTGTTTATTTTTGATAGAAATCTACCTCCATATTATCTTCACAGAGCTAAATTTGAACTGTACTAAAAGTTTATCTGGAAGTCGCGTTCGACTTTACTGCTGTCGAATTATAATGACGTCATTAAAGAAACCGGATCCCCGATTGGCCAGGTCAGTGAAGGGAAAATAAAGTGGCTTGTGGTAAACGTTTGCGAGGAAGTAAGCTGCAGTGTTTTTTTTTTGTTAGATTTTTTTAATAGTGCAAGTTATTTCATATATAGCACAGTTTATAAGTTCATAACACCTACAGTCTTTTCTGACCCGATATTACTTTGAAACAACCGATATTGAAATACGAACATATTGACCATATAAAGCAAATTCGTCAGCAAATGCGGTCTCGTTCGGGACTCGATAGTTCTACACTTTGTGTACCAAAGCTGAAATGAGTAGTACAGGAATCGCAGCTTCCGTCTTGCATGTTTACGGTGTGATATGCAGAGAGGGGTGCGGACGCTGTCCCTCGTGCTGATGGATATTTGCGGTGAGACGGCGTTAAGGCAGCACGAGGTTCTGAATGGACAGCGGTCACTCCTCGGTCCGAGCTCATTTATAATGCTCGAGTACTGGACACTTTTGGATTGAAATAGTGCTGCAGTCAATATTGTATGTTATAAATACGATATATGAGAACAGCTTTTCTCAAATGGGCGGTACTAGTAGAGGGTACTTTGGAGTATCTCCTTCAAGGGGGAAATTCTAAATGTGTGTGTGTATTTTTTTAATATATTGGTTATGAACAATTCTAAAACAGCCACATGTAAATAACATCACTTATATCTGCATACTAACATTGCAGTTTGATCAATCTTTTCTAACATTTTTCATTTAAAAAAACGGAATGAGCATATCACCTTCATGCCAATGAAAAACAAATAGAAAACGTGCACGCCAGCCAGCTGGCTGCCTCACCCTGAGCGAGTTTTCATTCTGAAAGCCAGATGAAAATAATTTAGAAAATGGATAAGTGGTTGAAACATAAAAGTGAAAAGAAGGAGAACGCCATGAAAAAGAAAGCTTGGACAGAAACACCAAACTTTTGTCAGTATTTATTTTTTGTGCCGGTGAAGGGGGTAGCTCAGGGGTACTCAGCTGAAAATAATATTTTAGAGGGGGTACACTAGTAAAATAAAGTTTGAGAACCACTATATTAAGAAACACAATAATAAAATGTACAAAACAATATGTTTTGACATAGTGCTTTTAAAGTTAAACCATTTAATATAATAAATCTACTTTATAAGCTCAGACATGAAATGGATGCGAAGCTGTTCACCAGAATAAAAACACATACACACGTACACACACATGTACACACGTACATTCACATTTCTGAAGAGGAAGAAGCCAGCTGCATTTGTTTATTTCAAACATATACGCACTCGCGCATATGCACGCTGTTATTTTCCTGCCACATACAGGATGAAAGCTGCAGAACGATTATAAATTATATGGGCACATCACACTTATCTGATTATGTCTTGTAGAAAAAAAAAAGCGGACGCAATAGCTTGTGAGCTTCCCACAAGTGAACATGTGATCAAAGCACAGAAACCACACAAACGGCTTTTACGTGCATCTTCTTATATAGCTCGGGCAGATGAGAAAGAAGGATGGCACTAAACTGCAGAGGAATTAGATGTACACGATAAACAGTGCTGCTTCCTGCAGTTGGGTTCGGGTTTGGGTGCTGCGATGGTCGCTCTGTTATTTTGGAGTGGGTGGAACCTCCTCTGAGAGCTCCTCAGTGTCAGTTAAATGTTACATTTGAAATGTTTCACTTTCGCAGCTGTTCAGGTAAGGTTAGTTCAAATGCACATATTAGAGTCATGTACATTTATTTTATACATTACAAGCAACATACTCAGTATGTAAATAATATTTCAGTAAATAGTATTTCATACATAATTTGGAGTTTAAATATAGCTGCATGATGTACCTTTGGGGTTTCTGAGACCTTAAAAGTTGCAGAAATGGTGTTTCAACTCTTGTATCTTTTGGTGGAGGGACAGTGCTTATTGTTATTATGGTTATAGTGTGATTTCAGAGGCAGTGGAGCACCCTTACTTTATCGAGTATCTGTTTAATAAATGTTTTTGTCTAACCATAGAGCCCACTTCCAATCATATAAACCCCAATTCAAAGAAAGTTGGGACAGTATGTAAAATGCACATAAAAGCAGAAAGCAGTGATTTGTCAATTATTTTTTACATATATTTATTTGAAAACAGTGCAAATAAAAGGTATTTAATGTTTTACCTTATGAACTTTATAGATTTTTGTAAATATATGCTAATTCCAAATTTGATGCCTACAACACTTTACAAAAAAGTTGGGATAGGGGCAAAAAAACTGGGAAGTTAAAAAAACACCTATTTGGAACATTCCACAGGTAAACAGGTGATGCTATCTTGACTGGGCATAAAAGGATATCAAAATATCTTATTTTCAGGTACTCTTACAAGCGATACTATAACCTCTCTGCATTTGAATGGATCTCTATGGGAATTGGGTGGTGGGACTAGATTTAGCTGTAAATTACATGGGAATAGTATGGAACCCATAGTTGGCTAAATGGCTGTAAGTCACCAAGGGTCTGAGGTATCAAACGAGCCTCAAATCATCACTCTGCTGCCAGATGCTGTCAGGGGTAGCGTGGGAACGAAGGACCAGACGCGACAGCAGGGGTTCAGAGAATGCTCACTGAACACCACAAAGCGGGAGAGAAACCCCGCAAACAGGGAATTACAATATACAAACAAAATAATAACTCTCCACACAGGAGAGATACCGCTACAAATCAAACGACCCTAATAGGGCGAAAACTCTTAACTATAAATATACAATCAAACAACAAAGAAAAACCCTTTAGCTCACAACGAGGGAGCCGAAACCAAAAACACTCCTGCAACACGGAGCAGCCACGAATACACAGGCAATAGCAATAATGGTTAAAGGGAAAACAGCACAAAACCAGGGCACCCTCGGTACGTGACTATAACGCCCGATAATTGGTGAAACAAATGAAAACAAAATAACGCTTACGCTTTGCACAACAAAGAGAGCGGGACTGGAAAAGGATATGTCCTAGAATGCCGGCTTTCTTCAAAAAGGATAGGCAATATGGAAGCGTCTACCACAGGTGACGCGAGGTTTAAATAATAATGGGAACTACGGAACAGGTGCATACTCTGAGTAGCAAACCCAAAAACATGAAACGGACAAAGACACAGAGGGAAGAGACGCAACACGAGCGCTCCCCAGGCAAGTGGTCAAACAGAGAACAGCAGGCTTAGAAACCATGACAGGACCCCCCCACTAAGGGACGACCCCAGACGATCCCTCAAGCCTGCGACCCCGGAAATCCCTGATAAGTTGAGGGTCCAGGATGTTTTTGGAGGGAACCCAACTACGCTCCTCTGGGCCATAACCCTCCCAATCTACTAGAAACTGAAAACCTCTCCCAACCCGTCTCTCGGCTAGAATACGCCGGACAGTGTACACAGGACCCCCCTCTACCATCCGAGGAGGTGGCGGTGGCTTCTCCGCGGAGGCCAGCGGGCTAATAAGGACTGGCTTAAGGCGAGAGACATGAAATGTGGGATGGATACGCATAGCACGAGGGAGCTGTAATCTTACCGTAACCGGATTAATGCGCCGTATAATTTTAAAAGGCCCAATAAACCGGGGCGTGAGTTTGCGAGACTCCACCTTTAACGGCAGATCACGCGTAGCGAGCCACACGCGTTGCCCTACCCTGAATGAGGGGGCTGGACGACGTCGTCTATCAGCTGCCACCTTGTGTCTAGCCGCAGCTCGCTGAAGCGCAGTCCGCACCCGCTTCCAGACAGAGCGACACCTCCGAATAAAGGATGCCACGGAGGGAACCTCTATATTACTCTCCAGCTCAGGGAATAGTGGGGGCTGATACCCCAGTTGAGCCTCGAAGGGCGAGAGCCCTGTGGACGCGTTGCGCAATGTATTATGGGCATACTCAGCCCAGGCCAGGTGTGTACTCCAGGAAGTGGGATTAGAGGCCGCCAGGCAACGCAGAGTGTTCTCCAGCGTCTGGTTAGTGCGCTCGGTCTGTCCATTCATCTCAGGATGGAAACCAGACGACAAACTGACCGAGGCACCAAGCAGAGAACAGAATGTGCGCCAAAATTTGGCCGTGAACTGGGGGCCGCGATCAGAAACCACATCCAACGGTAACCCGTGTAGCCGAAAAACATGATCTATAATAAGTTGCGCAGTTTCAGAAGCTGAAGGTAGTTTAGACAACGCAATAAAATGGGCCGCCTTGGAGAAACGATCTACCACGACTAAGATCACCGATCTACCCAGTGACATCGGCAAACCGGTGACGAAGTCGAGGGCGATGTGACTCCAAGGACGGCTGGGAATGGGAAGAGGGCGCAAAAGCCCTGAGGGTGGGAGACTTGAACCCTTACTGCGGGCACACACCGGACAAGCCGCAACAAAACTCCGGACATCCCTCTCCAAAGTGGGCCACCAAAACCGCCGAGAAAGAAAGTCCTTCGTGCGGTGAACGCCCGGATGAGCCGCTAATTGAGAAGTGTGACCCCAACATAATACCCGGGGCCTAAGCTTCAGCGGAACGAACAAACAGTGAGGAGGGCCCCCCCCAGGCCCTGGGTCAGAGCGCACTGCCCTCTGAACTGCAGCTTCAATGGTCCAAATAACTGGGGCCACAATTTGGTCGGCGGGAATAATAAATTCGGGGGCGGGAGCCCTGTCCGAATTATCAAAGACGCGAGAAAGGGCATCTGGCTTAACGTTCTTGGAGCCGGGGCGATACGTGAGCAGGAAATTGAAGCGCAAGAAGAATAACGCCCACCGGGCTTGGCGAGAATTAAGCCTCTTGGCTAGCTGCACGTACTCCAGGTTCTTATGGTCCGTCCACACCGTGAACGGATGCTCCGCCCCTTCAAGCCAGTGACGCCACTCTTCAAGCGCCATTTTTACCACCAAAAGCTCCCGGTCTCCCACATCATAATTTCTCTCGGCAGGAGTTAATGAGCGAGAAAAGTAAGCACAGGGGTGCATCTTGTGGTCAATAGGGGATAACTGGGAGAGAATGGCTCCTACTCCTAACTCAGACGCGTCTACCTCTACTACAAACGGGAGAGAAGGGTTAGGCGTTACGAGAATAGGTTCAGACGTGAAACGTTTTTTAAGGTCAGAAAATGCCGCTTCAGCTCTCGAGTTCCATTGAAACCGAGAAGAGGTTTTTTTTGTGAGCGCTGTAATAGGAGCAACTACCGCGCTGAAATTCCGAATAAACCTTCGGTAAAAATTAGCAAAACCTAAAAAACGTTGAACCTGTTTGAGAGAGGATGGCGTGGGCCAATTCTTCACAGCCGAGACTTTCTCGGGGTCCATTTGAACCTTGCCATCAGCCACAATGAATCCCAGGAACGTCACTGATTTTGTGTGAAAAACACACTTCTCTGCCTTAACAAACAGCTGCGCCTTGAGCAGAGCATTAAGAACCTGCCTGACATGGCGAATGTGACTGGAAATATCGGGAGAAAATATTAAAATGTCATCAATATACACAAAAACTGATTTCTCCAGCATCTCTCTTAACACGTCGTTCACTAACGCCTGAAAAACTGAGGGGGCGCTAGTGAGCCCGAACGGCATCACCTGGTACTCATAGTGTCCCGAATGGGTGTTAAACGCAGTTTTCCATTGGTCTCCCTCCCGGATGCGAACGTGGTTGTAAGCGCTGCGTAAATCCAGTTTTGTAAAAATAGACGCCCCCTGGAGGCGTTCAAATGCCGAATTCATAAGAGGTAGAGGATAACGGTTTTTAACAGTTATAGCATTAAGTCCCCTGTAATCAATACATGGCCTAAGACTACCGTCTTTTTTCTTAACAAAGAAAAAACCGGACCCTGCCGGCGATGTGGAGGGTCTGATGAATCCGTTGGCTAGCGATTCCTCTATATAAGTTCTCATAGCGGCACTCTCAGGGGCCGATAAAGAATACAGCGCTCCCCTGGGAGGAATCGAGCCAGGGTATAGCTCGATGGCGCAATCATACGGCCTATGAGGAGGAAGAGAAGTGGCACGCTGCTTACTGAAAACCTCCGCAAGATCAGTGTACTGCTGAGGAACATTAGCTGGCAATGAAAACGGAATAGCTCCGCCCACCTGAACATTCTCCGAATCTGACTCCGAATCGCGAGGGATGTCCCAATCGATCACAGACGGAGAGCTCTCCTCCTCCCACATATTAAACCCGTCAGCGAGCGGATCCCAAGAAAGACTCCCCCTGGTGTCGCGAGATGACGCTACAGCCCCGTGAGCCCCACGGAGAACACTGTCCTCCTCCTGTTCGCTGTCAGAACTCAGATCGGGAAGCGAGCGGCGCGAGCCGCCAGATCTAATCGCTTTATCCCTAAAACAGTGGTGTCGGCACTGAACTCCCCAACGGAGAATAACCGAGTCTTCCGCTCCCCAGTTACTATTGGGCCTGTGCTGAACCAACCATGAGTGACCCAGAACAAGTGGGTATGTGGGAGAATCTACTAAAAAAAATGTAATACGCTCCGTATGATCCTGTAACGAAACAGACAGTTTTAAGGCGCTGGTAACCCGCCGGATAGCGCCCGTGCCCAAAGGGCGACCGTCAAGAGCAGTTACTAACCGTGGAACGGGAAGAGAAACTGAGGGAATCCCCTGCTCCCTAGCCCACTTAATGTCCATAAGGGACTCAACTGAACCGGAATCGATAAAGGCGATACAGCTGGTGGAATGCTTATTCCAACTCAGCTGCACAGATAATAGGGTTTGAGGAGAAGTTTGATCATGTCTCACTAAGGACCTCGATTCCCTTAGCGAGACTCCTCTTTTTCCCGCTAGCTTAGGACATTGATCTCTGTAATGCCCGGCGCGTTTACAATAACGACACCACGCCTCTCTCGACCTGGTGAACCTGGAATCACGTACTGCCGTCCCATCTACCTGCATGGGCTCCTCGGAAAATGAGGGAACCGGAGCAACCACCGGACGAGGCACACAAATAGAGGACCGACCACTGCGTGACCCAGCAAATCTTTCTCTCTCTCTCTCTCTAATCCGATTGTCAATTCTGATAGCCTTAGACACTAACGAACCGAACGAAGCAGGTGGTTCGATTGCAGAAAGGGCATCTCGAACTGGATCGGAAAGTGCTTTAATAAATAGGGCACTAAGCGGTCCATCAGGCCACCCAGTCTCCCCTGCGAGTGCTCGAAAGACAATAGAAAATGACGCCACCGTGTCGGAGCCCTGACGAAGATAAGTCAGTCGCATAGCCGCCTCCTGACCGGAGACGTCATGGTCGAACACCGACGCCATCTCTTCTACCAAACTTTCCATAGTGGACATCACGGGAGAGCTTGCTCTGACTAAGGGGTCCGCCCAAGCGAGAGCCGTACCTGTTAAAAGCGAGAGAATAAACGAAACTCGAGCCTCCTGGGTGGAAAACCGAGAAGGTTTTGATTTGAAAAAAATTAAACATTGAGTCAAAAACCCCCTACACCTCCCGGTCTCCCCTCCATAGCGAATCGGGAGTTGTAATTTAGGCTCCCTGAGCTCGCGTGGAACGGGAATCACCGCTGGATCAGGAGGAATCAGCACCGCCGAACCTGGCGCCTGTGCCACCGGGATTGAAGGTAAAGTAACCTGGGGGGGCGTAATCGTCAATGCTAAAGTGTGAATGTTGTCCACTAATTCACGCAGCCCGTCTCCCTGATAACGCAGCTGGTTGCCGAATTGTGCCTGCTGAGTGTGTAGGGCTTGGACGGTGGCTTGAAGAGCCCTAATGCCCTCCTCATGGCCAGAGATAACCACCTCCTGCGCTGTGAGGATTTGCCCTAGATTAGCGGCTGTCGCTGGTGCCTCCCGACTGGCTTCCATATTCTGTCAGGGGTAGCGTGGGAACGAAGGACCAGACGCGACAGCAGGGGTTCAGAGAATGCTCACTGAACACCACAAAGCGGGAGAGAAACCCTGCAAACAGGGAATTACAATATACAAACAAAATAATAACTCTCCACACAGGAGAGATACCGCTACAAATCAAACGACCCTAATAGGGCGAAAACTCTTAACTATAAATATACAATCAAACAACAAAGAAAAACCCTTTAGCTCACAACGAGGGAGCCGAAACCAAAAACACTCCTGCAACACGGAGCAGCCACGAATACACAGGCAATAGCAATAATGGTTAAAGGGAAAACAGCACAAAACCAGGGCACCCTCGGTACGTGACTATAACGCCCGATAATTGGTGAAACAAATGAAAACAAAATAACGCTTACGCTTTGCACAACAAAGAGAGCGGGACTGGAAAAGGATATGTCCTAGAATGCCGGCTTTCTTCAAAAAGGATAGGCAATATGGAAGCGTCTACCACAGGTGACACGAGGTTTAAATAATAATGGGAACTACGGAACAGGTGCATACTCTGAGTAGCAAACCCAAAAACATGAAACGGACAAAGACACAGAGGGAAGAGACGCAACACGAGCGCTCCCCAGGGAAGTGGTCAAACAGAGAACAGCAGGCTTAGAAACCATGACAGATGCGCAGTAGATATGGATGAATCACTTTAAGGGTTGTTTCTCCTGACTAATTTTTTTATTTATACTCTATGGAAAATAAGTCAGGAGAAACAACCCCTCCAAACAGGTGTTTTTTTTATTTCCCAGTCTTTTTTTTTGCCCCTGTTTCAACATTTTTGGAACCTGTTGCAGGTACCAAATTTGGAATTAGTGTATATTTACAAAAATCAATAAAGTTGATAAGGTAAAACATACAATATATTTTTTTCTCTGTTTTCAATTAAATATTGTTTCAGGTCGTCATTTCGTTTTTTACGAAGCTGCCTTATTTTTGCACTGGGAATGCGTCCTGGTCAGGTTTTCCCTTTCATTATCCGTCATTATCCGTTTCACCTGTATCAGGTGGCCCGGTTCTTTCTGTTTCCGGTACTTGAGTATCATTGTTGTTAAACTCTAAGCCAGGTATGAAGGTATAAGTTCAGGCGACCTTTTTACTTTTATTTCAAAAGTCGCTTCGTATCTCTTTAGGAGTTATTTGTCTGTTTCGTTAAGCCTTTTCTTTTTCTTGCCTTTCTATTTATTTTTCTTTCCTCTCGTTAGTGAGGTTTTGCCTGCTCATCCGGCTTGTCATTCATTTTCCTGTGTTTTTATTACAGAGGTGTAAGGCTATTTCTGTTCTGTACCTCAGTTCTGCTCCAGTCTCTGAGCGCTCACCGTATTTATATTCGGGTTTGTTTTGTTTCGGCAGAATTCCCCAGGGAAGTTATCCTTCCTTTTTCTGTTCTGACCTCCCCGTGTTTTGTGGTCGCTTTACTTCCGTAGAGGACTTTAAATAACCCCTGACGGTCACGTGTGGTCCTCCACACCCACTCCCTCACAAATATAGATCAATGAGAATTTACAAATCACTGCTTTCTGCTTTTATGTGCATTTTACAAACTGTCCCAACTTTTTTGTAATTGGGGTTTCTAGTTCCATTGGCATTTGGCAAAGTACAGACAGATTTCCATAGTTGCTCTTAGTAAGGGCTTTCTCTGTGCAACCTTACAAAAGAGCCTGTTGGTGTGCAAAATTTCATTTTACACTGGACTTTGAGACTTGGTGACCTCAAAATGCAACTAAGCTTTGCAGTTCATGAAATGTGATCCTTGGGCTCTTCTTTGCCTCCCTCATCATCTTCTTCACTGTGTGTCAGGAAAACACGTGTCCCAACTTTGCTGCCTTCTCTGACGGGAAGGTTGCTGACATCTGCAACTCTTTCAAGATGGAGTCCTCAAACACAGTCCTCTCCCAAGACAACCCTTCCCCTCTCCTCACTCAATACCCTTACTCCCTCCCCCCCCCCTCTCTCTCTGCTTCCTCTTGACTCTCTTTATCAAGCACAGGCCCACCTTTGCCATGTTTAATTTGCTTCAACTGAAACAGGCCTCACAACTGAAAGGGGCCTCGCCTCAATCATAAATTGAAAAAAAACTTTTAAAAAATTTAAATCCCCCATCCAGCCACTGTAAGCACTGTTCCTAACTGAAGCTATTTCAGTGATGACCCTATATTTATTTAAATACCTCTTGATCTGACCTTGTCTGACAACTTAGATTTATTTGCTGCTTTATTTAGCTAGTCAGCCCAATGTTTTTTGAAACGGCAACATTAATACAGCAATGAAACAGCATCCTAGCCGCGCTTGCAGTATCAGTGCTAATAGAAAATTCTGCTATAGCCAAACTGCTTTATATCGTATTGAGAGATGTTGTGGACATTGGTCTAATAGGCTGCATGTTTGTGCCAAAAGATTGCATTGCGCTTGATCTGGAATTTGTTGTTGTTATAGTGCAATGATTTTTTTGAAAGCTAATGTGATGGATAAGTCCCTTTATGTCATAGTTAAAACTGAGTAAAGATAGTGATGTAATGTGATGGATTAGTCCTTTTATGTCATAGTTAAAGCTGAGTAAAGATAGTGATGTAATATGCTGGATAAGTTTCTTTATGTAATAGTTAAAGCTGAGTAAAGATAGTGATGTAATGTGATGGATTAGTCCCTTTATGTCATAGTTAAAACTGAATAAAGATAGTGATGTAATGTGATGGATAAGTTCCTTTATGTCATAGTTAAAGCTGAGTAAAGATAGTGATGTAATGTGATGGATTAGTCCCTTTATGTCATAGTTAAAACTGAATAAAGATAGTGATGTAATGTGATGGATAAGTTCCTTTATATCATAGTTAAAGCTGAGTAAAGATAGTGATGCAATGTGACGGATTAGTCCTTTTATGTCATAGTTAAAGCTGAGTAAAGATAGTGATGTAATGTGATGGATAAGTCCCTTTATGTCATAGTTAAAGCTGAGTAAAATAGTGATGTAATGTAATGGATAAGTCCCTTTTATGTCATAGTTAAAGCTGAGTAAAGATAGTGATGTAATGTGATGGATAAGTCCCTTTATGTCATAGTTAAAGTTGAGTAAAAATAGTGATGTAATGGGATGGATAAGTCCCTTTATGTCATAGTTAAAACTGAGTAAAGATAGTGATGTAATGTGATGGATTAGTCCTTTTATGTCATAGTTAAAGCTGAGTAAAAATAGTGATGTTATGTGATGGATAAGTCTCTTTATGTCATAGTTGAAGCTGAGTAAAGATAGTGATGTAATGTGATGGATAAGTCCTTTTATGTCATAGTTAAAGCTGAGTAAAAATAGTGATGTAATGTGATGGATAAGTTCCTGTATGTCATAGTTAAAGCTGAGTAAAGATAGTGATGTAATGTGATGGATTAGTCCTTTTATGTCATAGTTAAAGCTGAGTAAAAATAGTGATGTAATGTGATGGATAAGTTCCTGTATGTCATAGTTAAAGCTGAGTAAAGATAGTGATGTAATGTGATGGATAAGTCCTTTTATGTCATAGTTAAAGCTGAGTAAAAATAGTGATGTAATGTGTTGGATAAGTTCCTGTATGTCATAGTTAAAGCTGAGTAAAGATAGTGATGTAATGTGATGGATTAGTCTTTTCATGTCATACCTAAAGCTGAGTAAAGATAGTAATGTAATGTGATTGTAATGGGATGTAATGTGGCCTTTTCCTGGCATGTTTCCAACTGTTGTTTGAAACTTTTTGATTATTACCCAAAAAGTGCTTAGTGCAGCTATGTTAAATTGAAATCTTGGAGGTCCGCTGTGTGTGCTGGTCTTTTATGTGCTCATGCGCTTTATTTAAGTCATTGATTGGCTAAACGTTTCCTAAATAGTTTCCTAGGCCTTTATTGACTGCTGACAAAAGGAAATCACAAAAACCAGAAAGGACGACTGCCCACCAGGAATGGATTATGAGACTCCTGACTTAGTGGTATGTTTAACCCTTTATGTATTTTTTGTACCCACTATTTGTGCTGGTGAACAAGAAGCTACCTGTTTCGATTTTACCGTGGCTTTTGCTATCCCCATGGTGATAGATGACAAATGGATTATCTCATTTTTGTGTTACATTTTAATTTATAGTGAAGCAGGAAGCAATGGAACACCATAATATAGTTGATCCATGTAACGCTTATCAGATTTCTTTATGCATATACCTCAAATAGAAAAATTGAAAGTTGGATTCAATACTTTTTTTACAAAAAAATGTTATCCTTGAAATAATAGGAAAATTGAGAATTCAAAACTTGTTTCCCCAATTTTCTGATTTACTTGCTTTTTGAAAGTTGAAAATTGCATTGTTGTTGTGGGTGGGAAAACCGGGGTATTTTCTAATATCAACGATCAATGGACGGACTCAACCATGACCGTAGGGCTGCGATAACATCACCAAAAAACTTATTTATTATTGGTCACTGGGGCTTTAATTAGCTGTTTACCTTGACTTTTGTGGTGCAGGATAAGTGGCAAAAATAAGACTACTGAGAGGCCAGTGGAGCATATATCTTACTCAAAGCCGGCAAATGATCTAGCGAATGATAAGCCCGAGTTGTAAATGAGAGGCCAGGGTAGGATAACCTGGATTGACCCAGTCACACCAACGTCAAACACGGGTTTTACCCGGGTTGTTGCTTCCATGTGAAAGTGGTATAAATGTGACCTTCAAGCTGCTCACACATGGAGACAGGTAGGATAAGAGACGTTTAGAAAACTTAATGCAGCACAGCCGCGAGCTTCAGAAGCTCTTCGGTCATGGTGGAAATCACATGTTCAACAGTGAGAGCAGGGCTGGCCACGGTCTGTATTAGCCCTTTGTTTACCCATGTAGTTTTTACTAATTTAATTAGTGGCCTGCTATTACCATCATACCTTCTGTTTATGTCCTGTAGGAGGGTGTAGTCAGGTCTCAGTAAAACATGTCGTTTGTTTATGTCCTGTAGGAGGGTGTAGTCAGGTCTCAGTAAAACAGAAATTTTGTTTATGTCCTGTAGGAGGGTGTAGTCAGGTCTCAGTAAAACAGGCCTTCTGTTTATGTCCTGTAGGAGGGTGTAGTCAGGTCTCAGTACCTTCTGTTTATGTCCTGTAGGAGGGTGTAGTCAGGTCTCAGTAAAACAGAAATTTTGTTTATGTCCTGTAGGAGGGTGTAGTCAGGTCTCAGTAAAACAGGCCTCAAGTGTAGCTCTAGGAATATCTACTGTTTCTAGTCAGATTCTTATTATTATTCTTGATTGGTAATGGCTATAGCTCAGGCCCTGATTGTTAAGGGTTTTTCAAATTTTGTGCGCGCATAGTAAGCCCCAGTAAGCAGGGTTGCGTCCCAATATTCTTCACTCCCAACCTCTCCTCCACTCCCCCACTACCACTCCTCTCTTACCCGGAAGTATGCAAAACTGTGAACGTTTCGAGTACAAGTACAGTGCCGTGAAAAAGTTTTTGCCCCCTTCCTGATTTCCTCTATTCTTGCATATTTCTCACACTGGATGTTTTCAGATCATTAGACAAAATATAATATTGATTTTAGGGAACCTGAGTAAACAAATGACACATTTGTTTTTTACTTATTTAATTTATTTAATGAACAATAAATCCCAACACCCATTTCCCTTGTGTGAAAAAGTAATTGCCCCCTTACAATAACTGCAGCCAATGTATAATAAAGTAATCATTCCATACTGTTCCAGCGTAATTTATAGCTAAATCTATTCCCACCCCCATTTCCCATAGAGATCCATTCAAATGCAAAGAGGTTATAGTATTGCTTGTAGAAATACCAGAAAATAAGATTTCAAGAGTCTTTTGATATTGTTGGGTCAAAGACATCAGGAAGTCATGGCATGCAAAGGATATGTGACCAAATATTACAAATGATTACTTTATTATACATTGGCTGCAGTTATTGTAAGGGGGCAATTACTTTTTCACACAAGGGAAATGGGTGTTGGGATTTATTGTTCATTAAATAAATGGAATAAGTAAAAAACAAATGTGTCATTTGTTTACTCAGGTTCCCTAAAATCAATATTATATTTTGTCTAAAGATCTGAAAACATCCAGTGTGAGAAATATGCAAGAATAGAGGAAATCAGGAAGGGGGCAAAAACTTTTTCACAGCACTGTATTTGCATGTACATTATACAATGTACCTGACATTGCGGTTTGCGTCGAGACATTAATTAATGTGTAACCATTAATACGTAATTAAGATGTAATCAGCGACATTAGATTAAAACACAAAGATCCGTTTCCGGGGCATGGAGTAGAGGAGTGGTAGTGGAGGAGGAAAGGTTGCATTTTTTGAACGCACCCCTGGGGCTCTATCTTGGCGATCTTGACGCTTCATCTAAGCGCATGGTGTAAAGTGCATTTAGGGCGTGTCCAAGTCTATTTTTGTTAGTTTGACGGCGTGTTTTGTGGTCGCTAAGCACGGCGCAACGTGGAAATGGGCTGAACCTAGTCTCTTCATTAATTATAGGTGTGTCTTGGGCGTGACATTCAATAAACCAATCAAAATGTCCTATCCCATTCCCTTTAAAAGCCTGCTTTTTCACCTTGGCGGATTGCTTATATGATGGCGAAACATACATGCTCGTGCGTGTTTAGTGCGATCAAGGAATAGGCTATATGAGCGGCAGTGTAGTATAATGGTTAAGGAACTGGACTTGTAACCGAAAGGTTGCAGGTTCGATTCCCAGGTAGGACACTGCCGTTGTACCCTTGAGCAAGGTACTTAACCTGAATTGCTTCAGTATATATCCAGCTGTATGAATGGATACATGTAATAAGAAGTTGTGTAAGTCGCTCTGGATAAGAGCGTCTGCTAAATGCCTATAATGTAATGTAATATGGATCAATAGTAGCCTATTTACCTGTAATCTATCTGACTTTTCTGTATTCCGCTACGGGTTTTGCTTTCGCCTCAGTGATTAGTGAGTTCACCTGAATTTCCGCTCACTATTTATACCCCGCTTCCTCCTTTTCTCGTCGCTTCCATGTTATTTCATGTAACGTTCTAGCCGGTAAAGGTATAGGAGTTGTGCGTGCTATCGACTTGTTACGGCTCTGGATGGCCGCCCGTTGGGCACAGGCACCATCTCCCGGGTTACCTCCGCCATACGCATGCACGTTCCGTATCAGAATCATACGAAGGAGATTCCGTTTTTTTTAAGTAAGTCCCCGGCTTACTTAAAAAAACCCACATATTAATTGGGGGGGGGGCCTGGTCCCGTTATCCATCAGTGGGGTTCCCAATGTAAACTTCACTTTTTTTCCTCCAGTCCGGGGCTGTCGGGAGGAGGGGTTCAAGATTATCCCGAGCCTATCATCGCTACTGAGCTCATTGTTGCCCTGGTTATATGGGAAGTTGAGGCAGCGGTGCAGAGAGCCTTGCGCTCTGACCCAGGCTCAGGTGGGGCATCGGTCCACTGTCTTTTCGTGCCTCCTCGTCTTAGTCATGGTATCTTCTTTCATAATGTACACTTTGTAACAATTGTCATATGTAAACTGATTGATATTCTCAATTAAACAAAAAAAAAAAATAATAATTATTACAAACTACTTCCTCACTAGTTTGGAAAGAGTGTTGCAGGATTTTTTTTGCACACTGCTTGCAAATTGAGGGGACAGGGCACATAGTAGACAGGGGTCTGAGTGGACAGGGGACAGGGGGCAGGGAACAGGGATCGTATTCGGTCACGGACTGCGACTCAGATTCACTCCAAATTGCTTCTCCAAGACTAACATAAACACTGAGGAACAATGCAGTCAGACCCGATTTATCCCAACTGGGTGGGAATCTCCGGTGCTGGCAATACCTGTAACGCGGTGAGTGACTGCAGTGTTCAAATGAAAACCAAAACTAAATTAAACGGACAAAGAAAATCCGCTCCCACCGTAGCATATGTCCCTTCGTGTTGCACAAAAAGGGTGTTCGCGCTCTGTGAATACTTTTCGAGGCTGCTTGCAGCTTTAATTCTTGTCGTTTTGGTTGACAGTGTAACATGACCTCTGCTGACCCCACCTGGACAAAGGTAGGTATTGAATCAGTCAGAAGACGGCCTCCAGCAGGATATCACACTTAAACGTTAAAACCAGGAGAGGTGAGTTGAAGTTTACTTATCCATGTAGATTATTAATTGAATTAGTGATCTGCCCTTGATTTCATACCATCTGTTTTTGTCCTGTATGAGGGTTGAATTACATGGCAAAAGCCAAACACTAACACAGACGCTGGTGGAATGGACATCAGCCAAAATTGAATAGGGAAAATTGGGAAGAGATAAATTGGTCATTGGGGCAATAGAGTGTAAGGGTGATGGGGCAGTTGGGACATTCATTTATCTATGTCTGGCAATGGTAGATGCTGGCAGGATGTGTTTGTGTTGTAAGGGGTTTGCATGTTTTCACCACTAGGGGTCAGCAAACTCACACTAAAATCCTCGTACATTAGACATGGGGAAATGCCAGTCCGTCTCTGGGACATTACCAGGCTTCTGTTCACAAGCTGAGCATGTCTGCAGGTCACGATAAATGCCACAAGTAATGATCAAAATAAACTTGTGGTCTCATGCACAAATAAACACAATAATGTGCAGTTATACCAATAATCCAAAAATCTCCCAAATTAAGTAATTATCCGCAAATGTGCTATTTTTTGCAGCTATTGGCTTTAAGGACGTTTTCATTAAATGTGATTACACTGATTCCACAATAATTGTCAGCTTTGCAATTAGACTTATTCTTCTAGTGTGACATAGACAACTGGGACTTCATTCCTTCTTATAGATTAAACCTGTGCCGCAGCAAGACTGTTCAGGCACTGTATTTTGTGCTGGGAATGAGAATATTTATTTTTATACGATTCTCTCCTATTGTCTTTCACTTTAAAGTGGATATATATGTGTATCTCTCTCTCTCTCTCTCTCTCTCTCTGCCCCCCTTATCACATTCACGTCTGGTAGCAACACAGAAAGACGAGCCAGGATTTGAACACATAACCTTCTGATACGTGTCACTCCTCTTAAACACAGAACTGCTGTATACATCTGCTACATCAGAGCAAGGCTGACAAATGTAAAAGTGAGGAGCAGACAGAGGGACGGCCCCCACCTCGCCTGCCAGTCTTAGCTGATTGGCAGGGGGGTTACCAGGGGAAACTGGGAAAGGGTATGAGGCTGTCTTTAACTTTACACAGACTGGCTGAGTCCAATACAATGGGCCCTGTGCTCTGTGTCTGTGTGGGAAAGCAACATACTGGTGACCATTCCACAGAGCACAGCCACAATTCATTAACTACAACCCCTAAATGAGCTGTGCCGTGATTAAACAGCTGCTGCCTCTGTGTGTGTATGTGTGTGTTTGTGTGTGTCTGTGTGTGTGTGTGTGTGTGTGTGTATGTATGTATGTGGGTATGTGTGTGTGTGGATGTGTGTATGCATGTGTGTATGTGTGTGTGTATGTGTGTGTGTGTGTGTGTATGCATGCATGTGTGTGTATGTATGCGTGTGTGTGTGTATGTGTGTGTGTGTGTGCGTGTGTGTGTATGCATTTGTGTGTGTGTGCGTGTGTGTATGCATGTGTGTATGCATGTGTGTGTGTGTGTGTGTGTGTGTGTATGTGTGTGTGTGTGTATGCATGTGTGTGTGTGTGTATGCATGTGTGTGTGTGTGTGTATGCATGTGTGTGTATGTGTGTGTGTGTGTGTATATGTGTGTGTGTACTTAATTATGCAGAATAGCACGCTACAGTGCCTGTTTCCTATTACCCTCATTTCCCCTCAATCACCATGCTCCCCTCTGCTGATTGGATCTCCTGATTATAGCCACATGCAGGAGGTCAGGGGTCAAGGGTCACAGGAGTAGTGGTGCAGGGGGGGGGGGGGTTCAGAAGAAGGTTTCTGGTCTGTCCTCTAATTAGAGAACTACCCATTAAAGACAAATGCTCACATTACAAAACGGGTGCGATGTTTAGCCAAATACTGCACTGGCCGACTGCTCTGAAGGTTTTCCAAAAGTGGATCAAGTTCTCTGCAGGACCGTGTGAGACGATGTTTGACCGTGTGCAATATCCTGAATGTAACTTTTAAATGTCTGGGGTTCTTTGTGCCATTTAAATAAAATTTCAGTATGTTGAAGGCATACACAGACCTATATAACATTCACATACAGTATGTAATGTACTGTAAATATGCTGAAATAATAAATAAATGATATTATCAGGACATTGCAACACTTCACAATATATGGGCAAATATACAGGCACCTAGAGGTAGCAGCATGGAGTGGCCTGGCAGGTGTGTGGGGTCTGACGATCTTTTGAAGATATAACAGAGCTGTCCCGATTGCTACCCGATAGGCAAGCACCGATTTTAGTACATTACACTGCTGTTAAATATACAGTCAAGCTGGAAAGTCTGAATACCCCTTTCACTTTCTCCACGTTTTATTACATTACAGACATATTCTACAACAGATTGAGTTCATGTTTTGTCTCAAAATTCTACACAAAATAGCCCATAATGACAAAGTGAAAACATGTTTTTAGAAAAAAAATCTTTCATTTACATAAGTATTCATACCCTTTGCTTTAACATATTTTTAAAGTATCATATTTAATATTTGGTCGCATATCATTTGCATGCTGTTCTCCTGAAGTCTGTGACCCATCAACATCAAAAGACTCTCGATATCTTATTTTCAGGTACTGTTACAAGCGATACTATAACCTCTCTGCATTTGAATGGATCTATGGGAATTGGGGGGTGTGACTTGATTCAGCTGTAAATTACACTGGTACAGTATGGAACACATGGCTTTAAGGGTTGTTTCTTCTGACTTTTTTCAGAAGAAATAACCCTTGCAGTGATCCATCCACATCTACTCCATATCTGGCCGCAGAGTGATGGTTTGGGGCTCGTTTGATACCTTAGACCCTTGATGACTGTGGCGAAGTATGCTATAGCGCTCGGAGAATAAATGCTCAAGAGTCCAGAGATTCGTTTGTTTCAACAGTGCGTTTATTTTTCCCAACTCACACAGTTGCACAACTCGTTTCAACCAAACTCCTTCTCTTCCGTTCCAGCTCCTTTTGAGGACCTCAGGCTCACTGTTGAACAATCAAGGCAATTGGTTAATCGATAATAACAGTTCTATAATCAATCGTCACCAATTGCCCGATTGCCGACAGCTGTGCCGGCTTCCTAAACCACCCGCGTTCACTCTCTCTCTTGCTAGCTGCGCCTAAAACCACGCCCCCCTGCCACATACCCCCACCGCCCGACTTAGGCCGGGACGACATCCGGCCAATGCTCAACTCCCCCCCCGCTCCCCCTCCTCCACCGGACGGGAGAGAAAATCAGCCACCACCATCTGCGCTCCCGGCCTATGAATCACCTTGAAATTAAAAGGCTGTAAAGCCAGATACCACCGAGTGATTCGGGCGTTGGTATCCTTCATGCGGTGAAGCCATTGGAGGGGCGCATGGTCCGAGCAGAGGGTGAATGAGCGACCCAGCAGATAATAACGGAGGGACCCGACCGCCCATCTGATGGCCAGACACTCCTTCTCGACCGTGCTGTACTTCGCTTCCCGCTGTGATAGCTTTCGGCTAATGTACAGCACTGGTCGGTCGACCCCCTCCACCTGCTGAGTCAAAACGGCCCCCAGCCCTCTGTTCGATGCGTCAGTCTGCAAATTAAAGGGGAGAGAGAAATTAGGGGTGAACAAGAGCGGTTTCCCACACAAAGCTTCCTTTACCCTCTCAAACGCCTGCTGACACAGCTCCGTCCACTGAACCGGATCTGAGGCACCTTTCCGAGTCAAGTCGGTCAGGGGACTGGTCAGGTCCGAGAAAGCCGGGATGAACCTTCTGTAGTACCCAGCCAGTCCCAAAAACCTCCTCACCTCTTTTTTTGTCTTCGGTCGTAGACAGGTCGCGATCGCTGCTGTTTTGTCCACCAGAGGTCGTACCTGTCCACTTCCCAAGTGGTAACCCAAATACCGTACCTCCGCTCTGCCAATCGCACACTTCTTTGGGTTAGCCGTGAGTCCCGCCTGTCTCAGGGACTCCAGCACCGCCCCCACATGCCGCACATGCTGAGCCCAGCTGTCACTGTGTATTATTATATCGTCCAGATAGGCTGCAGCGAAAGCAGCATGCGGACGCAGTACCCTGTCCATGAGACGTTGAAACGTGGCAGGGGCTCCGAATAACCCAAACGGAAGTGTCCGGAATTGGTACAACCCGTCCGGAGCGGAGAAAGCCGTTTTTTCCTTGGACTCTGGAGACAAGGGAATCTGCCAGTAGCCCTTGGTCAAATCCAGTGTCGAAAAAAAACGAGCTGTGCCCAGCCGATCCAATAGGTCATCGACCCGAGGCATGGGATAGGCATCGAATCGTGACACTTCGTTTACCTTTCGATAGTCTACACAGAAGCGAACAGATCCATCCGGCTTACTCACCAGCACGATGGGGCTATTCCACACACTGTTAGACTCTTCTATTACGCCCAACTCCAACATTGTCTTTATTTCTGCCTGAACCACTTTCTTTTTATGTTCAGGCAGTCGGTAGGGGCGCGAACGCACCGTCACCCCCGGGGTTGTCACAATATGGTGGTTTATCAGATTGGTGTGGCCTGGTAGAGGAGAAAACACATCAGCGAACTGCTTTTGCAACTTGGCAAGATCCGTTCTCTGATTCGGTAAGAGATGGCTATCAAAAAGGGGGGAGGTTTGATCGTTCGAATTTGGTACCTCCGGTCCCAGCTCATCTCTCTCCTGATCTACCGATACCAAGGAGACCGGTATCGCCTCTTTCCACACTTTTAATAGGTTGAGGTGATAAATCTGTTTCGCCCCCTCTCTATCAGACCGCTCCACCTCATAATCGACTTCCCCCACTCGTCGTGTGACCACAAAGGGTCCTTGCCACTTAGCGAGTAATTTCGTGCTGGAAGTCGGTAGTAATACCAAGACTTTCTCTCCCGGTGAAAATTGCCGTAGTTTTGTTCCTCTATCGTAGTGTTTTTGCTGACGTTCCTGAGCCTCGAGCAAATTCTCTCGTGATAATCTCCCCAGTGTATGGAGTTTTGCTCGTAGGTCCATAACGTATTGAATTTCGTTTTTACTCGGGCTTGGACCCTCCTCCCAGCTTTCTTTAACCAGGTCCAAAATACCCCGTGGTTTTCTACCGAACAGCAATTCAAAAGGAGAAAATCCCGTGGAGGCCTGGGGAACCTCTCGCACTGCAAATAATAGAGGAACTAACCACTTATCCCAATTTCGGCTGTCATCGTGTACAAACTTCCGAATCATGGATTTCAAAGTCCTATTAAAACGTTCTACGAGCCCATCCGTTTGTGGATGGTACACGCTCGTTTTAATTGACTGAACACCCAAAAGTCCATACAGTTCGCGTAGTGTGCGTGACATGAATGAAGTGCCTTGATCAGTCAGAATCTCTTTCGGGATTCCAACTCGGGAGATTATTTGAAACAATGCCTGCGCAACACTCTTAGCCGAGATATTGCGCAATGGCACCGCTTCGGGATACCGGGTTGCATAATCCACCAAAACTAATACAAATCGGTATCCCTGAGTGCTCCGTTCAAATGGCCCGATGAGGTCCATGCCCACTCTATCAAACGGGACCTCAATTAATGGTAGGGGCCGCAATGGGGCTTTTGGGATCGCCGGGGAGTTTACCAGCTGACAATCTGGACAGGACGCACACCACCTACGTACGTCCGCCCAGATGCCCGGCCAATAAAACCGGGCCATTATCCGGTTTAGTGTTTTTTCATATCCCAAGTGACCAGCCATGGGGTTGTAATGAGCCGCCTGGAAAATCATTTCCCGGCGGCTTTTCGGTACCAACAACTGGGTCGTCTCCTCACCTGTCTGCGTGTCACGACTCACTCGATACAATCTATCCTTAATAATTGAAAAATATGGGTGAGAGCGTGCAGCGTCAGGGCGCACCAGCTGACCATCAACGTATATCACCTGGTCGAAGGCAAAGCGTAGGGTATCGTCTCGAGACTGAGCGAGTGGAAAATCTTCCATGGGTTGGAACACCGGCACCTGGGGAGTCTCCACTGGAGGCTCTCCCGGAGCCGCCCCCCCCCCGTCAGTGTCGGACGACCCCGCGTCACCACTTTCCGCTGCACACACCTCACACTTCCCTACCAGTCGTGATCGTACCCTCATCAGTTTTTCCGCTATTAGTTTAAACCCCGCCCAATCTGTACCCAAAATCAGAGGGTGCGAGAGGTGGGAGCTAACCGCAGCCTCTATGATATGCTTTTTCCCTTTTATCCGAATTTCCACTGGTACTATTGGGTATTTGTGTCGATCCCCATGCACACACCTAATTACCACCCAACGTGCCGATCTCAAAGCCTCGGTTCGAACCAGGCTCTGGTGAATCATGGTCTGCATAGCCCCTGAATCCAACAGCGCCCGGTGTTCACTCCCTTGCACCCTTACCGGAATGCAGTACGCCCCGTCTGAATCGGGAGCGGAGGTGGGCGGTCCGACCACCCGGACCACCTGCCCCACCTCCATGAGCGGACAATTGCGGCGCAGGTGGCCCAGCCGTCCACACCGCCAACACTCCGGTCCAGGTGTTTGAGGCACTCCCTGTGGGTCGGACTGCACCGCCACTGAGCCTGAGGAGGGAAAAGAGGGCAGAGCGTTACGGGGGCTGACACTGGGGAAGGAGGGGTTTTGGGACCGATAACCAGAAAGGGGGGCGGAACGAGGGGCGAATTTCTTTCTGGGCGCCGGCTCCGGCTTCTGCTGCTGGGCGAAGGGGTTTTGTGCCAGGTGGTCCTCCGCCAGGGTGACGGCGGTATCCAGGTTGGTGGGTCTGTGGCACTGGACCCACCTCGCGGTCTCCGCCGGCAACCCCACTACAAACCTCTCCAGGACCACCTGCTCCACGACTCCAGTAGCGGATCGTATTTCTGGCCGGAGCCAGCGCCTCGCCATGTCCGCCAGCCGCTGGGCGTAGGCGAATGGACGGTCCTCTCCCGTCAGGTCCGACTCCCGGAATTGCTGACGGTGCTCCTCCGGGGTACGACCCGTCCGGTCGAGGATCGCCTTCTTTAAATTCCGGTACTCCGCCCTCACGGCTGTCGGCAGGCTATGCGCCGCTCGTTGCGCCTCTCCCGACAGGAGGGGTAGGAGCCGCACGGTCCACTCCTCCATCGGCCACCGGGATGTTTCCGCCGCCAGCTCAAACGCCTCCAGGAATGCCTGAGCGTCATCCTCCGCCGTCATTTTTGGGATGTTGAATTTCGGGGAGGCGACGCTCTGCCTTCCCGTGACATCCCCGCTGGCTGCTAGCTGCATCAGTGCTTGTACCTGGAGGCTAGACTGCTCACGCAGGGCCTGCATCTGCTCCGCCTGAGCAGCTGCCTGTCGCTCCTGCATGGCAGCTAGCCCCTCCAGCACTCTGCCCAATGTTGTCGTCGACGCCGCCTGTTCCATCGGATCACTCTCCATTCTCCGCCCTTCGCCGTTTGTTCGTTTTTTTGTATTTTTTTCCTCCGTTCGGGCCACCACTGTGGCGAAGTATGCTATAGCGCTCGGAGAATAAATGCTCAAGAGTCCAGAGATTCGTTTGTTTCAACAGTGCGTTTATTTTTCCCAACTCACACAGTTGCACAACTCGTTTCAACCAAACTCCTTCTCTTCCGTTCCAGCTCCTTTTGAGGACCTCAGGCTCACTGTTGAACAATCAAGGCAATTGGTTAATCGATAATAACAGTTCTATAATCAATCGTCACCAATTGCCCGATTGCCGACAGCTGTGCCGGCTTCCTAAACCACCCGCGTTCACTCTCTCTCTTGCTAGCTGCGCCTAAAACCACGCCCCCCTGCCACAATGACATACAGCCATTTCGCCAGTCATGCGTTCCATACTGTACCAGCGTAATTTACAGCTGAATCTAGTCTCACCCCCACATTCCCATAGAGATCAGTTAAAATGCAGAGAGGTTATAGTATCGCTTGTAACAGTACCTGAAAATAAGATATCGAGAGTCTTTTCATGTTTATTGGTCACAGATCAGGAAGTAACAGCATGCAAAGGATACGCGACCAAATATTAAATATGATACTTTAAAAATATGTTAAAGCAAAGGGTATGAATACTTATTTAAATGAGAAATTTCAGTTTTTGATTTTTAATACATTTGCAAAAATTTCTAAAAACATGTTTTCACTTTGTCATTATGGGCTATTTTGTGTAAAATTTTGAGACAAAAAATGAACTCAATCTATTGTAGAATATGTCTGTAATGTAATAAAACGTGGAGAAGGTGAAAGGGGTATTCAGACTTTCCGGCTTGACTGTATGTATTCTTCTATTTCCACAAAAGCCCATATATTTCTAATATATGTTGCTGTGTATTTCATTTCCGTTAGGGAGGAATCCAAATAGAGTAAACGTCTCTGGAACTGAAGAACCGTGGAGGCATGTGGAAGGTTTCCAGTGGGCCTAAGTATGTTGTAATTATATAACTGTTTAGAAAACGGAGCTCGCACGCCCGAGGTTGTAGGTTTGATTCCCAGATGGGGGCACTGCTATTGTCCCCTTGAGCGAGGTTCTTAACCTAAAAACATATACAGCTGTATAAATGGACAGTATGTAGAGAATGTATTCTGTGTTAGTCCCCCTGGATAGGAGCATCTGCTAAACGCCAAACGTATAAATGATTTGTTACTTGCTAACACATGTTTGTTGGTCGCAATTTATCCACCATATCTGCAGAGATCTAGTGCGATGAAGTAGCAGAGAAAAGATACATTTGTGATCATGACAAAGTAGTTCAGAAAATGTGTTCATCTCTGCTGCGCTTTAAAAAAAATGTCTGAATTTTACAGTGAAATTCTGCAAAATAGTGAAGGCATAAAATTGTAAATAGCTGGAATGTGAATAATGGTATTATTTACGGTGAAAGTCCATCATATAATTAGAGATACGGCCTGCTGTATTCATGCTTACGGTGAAACTCCATCATATAATTAGAGATACGGCCTGCTGTATTCATGCTTACGGTGAAACTCCATCATATAATGAGAGATACGGCCTGCTGTATTCATGCTTACGGTGAAACTCCATCATATAATTAGAGATACGGCCTGCTGTATTCATGCTTACGGTGAAACTCCATCATATAATGAGATATACGGCCTGCTGTATTCATGCTTACGGTGAAACTCCATCATATAATTAGAGATACGGCCTGCTCTATTCATGCTTACGGTGTAACTCCATCTTATAATTAGAGATACGGCCTGCTGTATTCATGCTTACGGTGAAACTCCATCATATAATTAGAGATACGGCCTGCTCTATTCATGCTTACGGTGTAACTCCATCTTATAATTAGAGATACGGCCTGCTCTATTCATGCTTACGGTGAAACTCCATCTTATAATTAGAGATACGGCCTGCTGTATTCATGCTTAACCCTCATATGGTGTTCCGGGTGAATTTGACATGATTCATGATTCAATCTCTTAAAAAACCAGTGGACCTTATTTTTTAATCTTGACACTCGACTATATGACTAAATTTGTCGGGTTTGAATAGTAAACATGCCATAAACATAAAGTTATGTTTTCAAAAGTCCTGTACTAACCTTGTATAAAAACGTGTTGTGTGTGGTTAAGGAACTGGACTTGTAACCGAAAGGTTGCCGGTTCGATTCCCAGGTAGGACACTGCCGTTGTACCCTTGAACAAGTTACTTAACCTGAATTGCTTCAGTATGTATCCAGATGTATAGGAATGGATAAAATGTAAGACGTTGTGTAAGTCGCTCTGGATAAGAGCGTCTGCTAAATGCCTGTAATGTAAATGTAAACACATACAACCTTTTTTATTTTTTATATCTGATTTTTAGGTGGCTCTTTTCCATACAGGTTTTAAACTTCACAAACTTTCACTTACCCCAGGCTCTAAAATGAGGTGTTTCATCACAGATTTTTTATATTTAGGGATAAAAGGCTAGTGAATTGGGAAATGCACTAAAGGTGTGTCAGGTTTAGGTTTAGAAAATAGAGAACCAAACGCGAAAGATAAGGATACAGAAAGCGTATCTAGTTATAGATACGCCACAGAAGCGGAATTAAACCGCACTAGTAGAAGGGAAACGCAAAAGCGGAAACAAAACTTCCCTAGCACAAGGCTAACACAAAACAACCTCAAACGGAGGCGGAGATTCGCTTAAACAGCGAGAAACTAACAACAAAAGAAATGACCTCACGCACTAATTGATCTGCGTGTATCAGAGGTCGAGAAGTGAAAAGAAACGAACCAAAATAGCAAGCCTGTAACTACAGCTCTCTTTGTTTTCTTTCTTTTTTTTATAAAACCCTATACCGGCTTTCTAGTCCTACTGCAACGTCAATCTAGAAGCACCGGAAAGCAGAAGTCAAGCTCTATTTATAGCTGACGGAAACCAAACACAGGTGTAGGAGATAATGACCTGGAGAGATCCAAACACCGGGACGGAGGAAGAAAAAATCTGATAGAGCTTCAGACGACGCCAAACGGAAAACAATGGTAATAATAATAATAATAATAAAACTTTATTTGTATAGCACATTTCATACAAGGATTGTAGCTCAAAGTGCTTTACATCAATAAAATAATGACAGTGTAAGGCAAGCAGCAAGTGCAGTTTATATAATGGGAAAGGTATAAAATAATAATCAACATCATATCAGATCCTAATGTTCTAATAGGTTACTTAGTTACCATAATCTCGTTTCAAACAAACATTAACACATTAATCAAACATCATATCAGATCCTAGTGTTCTAATAGGTTACTTGAGTTACCATAATCTCGTTACAACAAAGGATGGAGTATAAATAGTGGCAGTTAAAAAATTTAAAGTTTAAAAATATAAAATTTAAAATTAAACATTAGTGTGTTCAGTGCAGAGTAATATTAAAAGTGCAAGTCAGAGTGCAGCAAAACTGGAACTAGTATTTAGGGATAATGATGAAGGCGGGTCAGTCAAATGCTTTGGTGAAAAGATATGTTTTAAGCTGCCTTTTAAATATCTCTAAGGTGTTAGCTTCCCTGATATTTGAGGGTAGTGCATTCCAAAGTTTTGGGGCATAGTTAACAAAGGCTGCATCACCAATCTTTTTATAACTGTTTCTGTTGATTTCTAATAGACCTGCATCAGATGATCGGAGTGTTCTAGCTGGTGTGTAATTTGTTAGGGAGTTTGCAATGTAGCTAGGTCCTTGTCCATTTAGAGCTTTGTATGTGAGGAGGAGGACCTTAAAGTCAATTCTAAAGGTGACAGGTAGCCAATGTAGAGTAGCTAAGACTGGACTAATGTGTTCTCGCCTCTTGGTTTTGGTTAGTAATCTAGCTGCAGAGTTTTGAATAAGTTGGAGTCTTTCAGTGGTTTTCTTGGGGAGACCAGTGAAAAGTGCATTGCAGTAGTCCAGTCGGCTAGATATGAACGCATGAATTAGCTTCTCAGCATCATTTTGAGTTATGAATGGTCGTACCTTCGCTATATTTCTGAGGTGGAAGAAAGCTGTTTTGGTCACTTTATTTATGTGGGAGTTGAAGTTCAAGTCTGAGTCAAGGATGACACCAAGACTAGTTACCTCAGGTTTAATCCAGGAAGTTAAGCTTCCTAGGTTTTTAGTTAGTACCTTTGTACCTCTTTGATTTGGGACCAACTAGAAGAACTTCAGTTTTGTCTTCATTTAATTTGAGGAAATTTGCATTCATCCATTTATTTATTGCCAACAAGCAGTTGGTAATGGATTTAATTGCTGTTGTATCGTTTGGTTCAGCGGATATGTACAATTGTGTATCATCCGCATAGCTATGGAAATCTACATTATATTCTCTAATGATGTCACCGAGTGGTAACATATAGAGAGAGAAAAGTAATGGACCTAAGCAGCTCCCTTGTGCAACCCCGTAGCAACTTTCATGTCTCTCTGATACATTGTTACCCAGACTAACATAAAACTTCCTTCCTCTGATATATGTCTTGAGCCAGTTCAATACACAATCAGAGAACCCAATATGCTTTTCAAGTCGATTGATTAAAATGTCATGATCAATGGTATCAAAAGCCGCACTGAGATCCAATAAGATAAGGATGGAGACTTTATTTGCATTTGAGTTTAGTCTGAGATCGCTAATTAATTTTGTGAGAGCCGTTTCAGTACTGTGATATCTTCTGAAACCCGACTGAAAGATTTCTAAGATGTTATTTTCATTGAGGAATGAGTTTAGTTGGATTGAGACTATCTTTTCTAGCACTTTACTAATGAATGGAAGATTTGATATCGGTCTATAATTTGTTAGTATGTTGTTATCCAGTTTGGGTTTCTTAAGTATAGGCTTTACAACAGCTGTTTTAAAGCTTTCTGGGAAGACACCAGTTCTAAGGGACGTGTTTATAATTTCCAGTACCGGGCTTGAGATACCATCAAACACTCGCTTGAAAAACATTGTGGGTATAGGATCGACATCTGATGTAGTTGAATTGCACTGAGTGACCGTTTTGCATAATTCACTCATTGTGATACAAGTGAACTTACTCATGGTTACATTGCAGGGTCTATCGATATCTGTTTCACCTCCACTACTAGTAATATTATCCCTGATCGTAGTTATCTTGTTCGTGAAGAACTGAGCCAGTTCTTCGCATTTTGCTGCAGATGATAGTGGGGGGCAGGGACAGTGTTTAGGAGCTGATCGATAGTGGAGAAGAGAACTCTGGAATTTCCGGCATTGTCTGTAATAATATTGGAAAAATATGTTTTTCTGGCTAGACGAATGATTCTGTTATAAGTGGTTAGTGCATCTTTGTAGATGTCATAATGAATAGTGGATTTAGTTTTTTTCCATTTTCTCTCTGCTACGCGGCATTTTCTTTTTGCTTCACTAACGTTATTGATTTTGAGCCATGGGGAGGTTCTATGTGACAACTTCTTTTTTTTAGTTTTCAATGGGGCTACCGAATCTAACACCGATGATAGAGCATCATTGAGATTCTCTACCATTTCGTTAAGGGAACATTCATGATTTGGCTTATAGAGAGTCATTTCTTCTAAGAAATTTTCCACAGCTTTATCATCTAAATATCTTTTTTGGATTAGGAATTGGTTTGTGGTGTTTGTTATACTGGTTAAGCTGGTTACATCAAAGAGAATACAGTGGTGATCAGAGAGTGGTAGATCTGTTACTGAGACATTATTGATGTTCAGTCCAGTTGTTATCACTAAATCCAGTGTGTTTCCTTGCCGGTGAGTTGAATCTGTTATGTGTTGAGTTAGATTGAAGCTGTCTAGAAGATTTAAAAGCTCAACAGTTCTAGGGACTGCTTTTTTATTTACGTGAATATTGAGGTCCCCGTTTAGAACTATTTTGTCATATCTGGTGACACATATTGATAGTAGTTCAGACATTTCCTGCATAAATATTGGTGAGTGCTTGGGTGGCCGATATATTATGACAAGTAGTATTTGTTCAGTTGTGAGCTCAGTAGCAAGATATTCAATTGCTGTGAATTTACCCATGTCAATGATTTTGAACAACAGTTTTGATGAGAAGATAGCTGCGACTCCTCCTCCTCTTTTTGATTTTCTAGATACTTGATGAAAGTTATAGTTTGGCGGGCATGCTTCTATCAATGTTGCCATTGCCGTATCATCGTTTAACCAAGTTTCTGTTAGACATATGCAGTCTAAGTTATTGTCCTTAATCAGTTCATTAACTAGAAAGGTTTTGTTATTTAATGATCTGACATTTAGGAGGGCCAGTTTCATCTGCTGGGCATTTTGAGATGGGACAGGAGGAGATATTTCTGTAGGAGAAACATGCACAGTTTTAAGACTTCTAGGACGTATTTCATGTATTTTGTAGTTGTGACCATGCATTTTACCATGCCATTTGCTATTTATGATGACCGGTATGTTTGATGAAATAGCATGGCGACTGTCCTAACAGTGTTTTCCTCGCTGGATGTCCATGTCATTGACGAAATCCGTCAGGGGGATAGAGGTCTGAGCAGTGTCAGTGTCCTTGCGGTAGGCGGTGTGGGATGCGTCAGTTGGGGCTTCCTCCAGAAACAGCGCTTGGTTGCGATTGTGTTTAGCGTTCATAGAGTTCAGTGCCCCAATGGCGCTTCCCACTTCCAGTCCCTTTATAGTGGTCAGTAGTGCGTGGCTGATGTTTGCTGTTAGTAGCCTCGAACCTCTATGGTTTGGGTGGAGTCCATCAGCTTGAAAACGGTCTGCAGAGTTCCAAAAAACATTGAAATTGTCAATAAATCTCAAAGTGCATGTTTGACAGACAGACGCCAGCCATGTGTTAAAAGATAGCAGTCTGCTGAAAACTTCCTTTCCTCTTCGAAAGCATGCAATTGGTCCACTGATGGATACATCTCGAAATCTGCGGAGTGCGTTCAGAAGCTGGGTGAACTGGTATTTAAGTATCTCAGTGCCGGTTTTTTTGTGCAGGATATCAAAAGAGCCAGTGTGGATGATAATCTTGGAGTCACATGACTTGTTGTTTAGGAGTGTTGGTAGTGTTGACGTCAGCTCTTCAATGGATGTGTTGCTAAGACAGATGTTTTCAGTCTTAGCCAGTCTCACATGCTTTGTCATGGCGTCCCCAATCAGTATGGTGTCCAACTGTGGCATCGTGTTCTCAGTCACCACGTCACCATTCGTGTTATCAGTAGCTGTGGGGCCTATGTTTGGGTTAGTAGTATAACGTCCTTGAAAAGTCTCAGTGCCAATGCTAGCAGTATTAGCTACTGGTGGTCTGGTAGCATTTGCCCTGCTAGCTTTAGCTTCTGTGCTAGCGGCGTTAGCGATGTTAGCTTCTTTGCTAGGGTTAGCTGCTGTGCCACTGATAGCGACAATAGCAGTTCCCCTGTCAGTATTAGCTGCTGAGCTACTATTAGCAACAATAGTTTCCCTGCTAGTATCATGAGCTGTGATAGAGTACCTGTGATTGATAATCCGAGAGGGCGAAGGTGTATAGTTGATGCTACCTGGGCGGAACTGAGCAGGACGTGTCAGCGTTGGTACAGTGTGTGTCGATGGGACGGTAGTTTCCTCATATTCAGCCCCGCTAGTGCTACGCTGGCGCTTAGCTCTAGGCAGAGCTACGAAAGAATCTTTATGAATGGTCATCAGAGGTCCGTAGCTGTTTTGGAGTTGAATGGGGGGAGATAGAATGCGGGAAGAGTTCCTTACCCGTTTCGATCGCATAGGTCGGATCCATGCTCGGTGTGGTGTGGACGCAGCGAGGGCCGGCCATTCCTTCTCATCAAGCCCCCCAGAAGCCTCAGGATAGTCTGGTGGAGATTTGGGCCTACCGGAGTTTGTGCTACAAGCTATAGCGTCGATGAATTTCTCACTTTCGTTGATAGAATAAAGTGTAGATATCCGAGATTCTAACTCCGTGACTTTAGTTCACGACAGCTAACACAGTCCGTGTGTTTCATAGTCTGTTGTTGTGACTATGTGTAGCCTAGTTAGCTCCGGTAACTGCACTCTGAGCTACAGAGGCTATGCTATGATGTTGAGTTCAGCGATACGTTCAGGCAATGCTCTGACCATAAAAGTGAAAAAGTAGAATTTAAAAGTTCCAGGACAGCATCGTAGGAACTAGGAAAATAAAATAAGGGCTAACGTGTAGAAAGATAAAACCAAGTAAATGAAATCAGATAAAAGAAAAGAAAATAGTTTAAATGAAAGCAAAGGCGGAAGCAAGCAGAGCAAGCGGAGAGACGTCTTCTCACGTATTGACACTTAGACTAAATGGTAGAAAACAAAAAGAGACAGCCACTACCCATGACAGTACCCCCCAACTAAGGGACGGTACCAGACGATCCCTAAGCTTTGCTGTCTCGGAAGTCCCTAATGAGAGTGGGGTCCAAAATATTCTTGGACGAAACCCAGCAGTGCTCCTCGGGGCCATACCCCTCCCAGTCCACCAGGAACTGGTACCCTCTGCCCACCCGTCTCTCGGCCAAAATGCGCCGAACGGTGTACACCGTACCTCCCTCCAAGAATCGAGGAGGAGGAGGCGGCTTGTCAGCCGGAGCGAGGGCGCTCACAAGTACCGGTTTCAAGCGTGAGACATGAAAGGTAGGGTGGATGCACATGGAAGATGGTAACTGAAGACGTACCGTGACCGGGTTGAGTTTCCGCACGATCTTAAAGGGACCTACGAATCGAGGCGCGAGTTTGCGGGACTCAACTCGCAATGGCAGGTCCCGTGTGGAAAGCCACACCCGTTGACCCGCCCGGTAGAAGGGGGCCGGACGACGGTGCCTGTCAGCCACCGCTTTCTGTTTAGCTGAAGCGCGCAGTAACGATGCACGTACGCACTTCCAGACCGCTCGACACCTACACACGAAAAATCCGGCGGAGGGTACTTCTGCATCTCTCTCCAGCTCAGGGAACAAGGGAGGTAGGTATCCCAGCTGAGCCTCAAAAGGAGAGATTCCTGTGGACGCGTTGTGCAGGGTATTATGCGCATATTCTGCCCAGGCAAGAAAGCGACTCCAGGAGCTAGGATTTGCCGCGGCCAGACACCGGAGAGTACTCTCCATACTCTGATTGGTGCGCTCTGTCTGGCCGTTAGTCTCCGGGTGAAAGCCGGAAGAAAGACTGACATGCCCCCAACAGAGCACAAAATGAACGCCAGAATCTAGCGGTGAATTGGGGCCCGTGATCCGACACCACGTCCAGAGGTAAACCGTGCACCCTAAACACATGGTCTATCATTAGCTGGGCCGTCTCAGGTGCCGATGGCAGTTTAGGCAGAGCGACAAAATGAGCTGCTTTGGAAAAACGGTCAACTATAACCAAGATGACTGTATTCCCATGCGAAGGTGGCAGGCCTGTAACGAAGTCAAGGGCGATGTGACTCCAGGGGCGCCTGGGAATGGGCAGGTGAATGATTTGTAAATCTGGGAATTATCTCTCCTGTGAGTTTATAATCTCACTTGTTTTCTACCATCTTATTAATGTTTGGGAACCAATGTGTGTCAGACGTCACTGCTTCAAGGCCATGACAGCAAGATAACTCATGGCAAGATAGCGCGCATCCTGATGACGTAATCAGCAGGGAGCGCTGTCCAGAGAGAGGGGAGATGGACACTGCCCAGAGAGAGGGGAGATGGGAGAGGGGAGATGGACACTGCCCAGAGAGAGGGCAGATGGACACTACCCAGAGAGAGGGGAGATGGACACTGCCCAGGGAGAGGGGAGATGGACACTAACCAGAGAGAGGGGAGATGGGAGAGGGGAGATGGACACTGCCCAGAGAGAGGGCAGATGGACACTACCCAGAGAGAGGGGAGATGGACACTACCCAGAGAGAGGGGAGATGGACACTGCCCAGAGAGAGGGGAGATGGGAGAGGGGAGATGGACACTGCCCAGAGAGAGGGCAGATGGACACTACCCAGACAGAGGGGAGATGGACACTGCCCAGGGAGAGGGGAGAGGGGAGATGGGAGAGGGGAGATGGACACTGCCCAGGGAGAGGGGAGATGGGAGAGGGGAGATGGACACTGCCCAGAGAGAGGGCAGATGGACACTACCCAGAGAGAGGGGAGATGGACACTGCCCAGGGAGAGGGGAGAGGGGAGATGGGAGAGGGGAGATGGACACTGCCCAGGGAGAGGGGAGATGGGCACTGCCCAGGGAGAGGGGAGATGGGAGAGGGGAGATGGACACTACCCAGAGAGGGGGAGATGGGAGAGGGGAGATGGACACTGCCCAGGGAGAGGGGAGATGGACACTGCCCAGGGAGAGGGGAGATGGGAGAGGGGAGATGGACACTGCCCAGGGAGAGGGGAGATGGACACTGCCCAGGGAGAGGGGAGATGGACACTGCCCAGGGAGAGGGGAGATGGACACTGCCCAGGGAGAGGGGAGATGGACACTGCCCAGGGAGAGGGGAGATGGACACTGTCCAGGGAGAGGGGAGACGGACACTGCCCAGGGAGAGGGGAGATGGACACTGCCCAGGGAGAGGGGAGATGGACACTGTCCAGAGAGAGGGGAGATTGGCAACGTGGAGGGTGATAATTGTTCTATGGGTATGACCTCGCACACTGGGTTTCAGCTGTTCAACTGTTATCCATAAAGGTGAGTGCATCAGAAAGTCTTATTTTGGACAGCCCTTGAGGTGCTTTCCCTGGGCCTTGTTCATGAAGCGTTCTTAAATATACGCGTACATTTATGTCCGAAGGGAGTTGACACGAAAAATTTAGGCCGGATTCCTCAAACCGTGTGGAAAAGATAGATTTTTTCGTATTCACTTACGATGCGCGTCCACGTTATTTTGTGATTAGCATAAATCCACGCCCATGAATTGCATTATATGGAGGCTGTCACTTCCATTCCATATCTAGTCAGAATGGCCCAGAAAAAGCAAAGGAAAGAATTATTCTGACACTGAAATTGAAGTTTTATTAGCATATGTTCAATCAAGGAAAATAAATTCTTCAATATTGTCAGTACCGGCGTCATGAACTGGTAAAGTGAAGGCCTAGCAGGAGATAACATGTACCATACGAGCGCATTGCTTTATCGCAGCCTGGAAATAAATTAAACGTTATTAATTTTGTAATTCTGTTGGTGTTCTGTGCATGTGAGTTGTGGTTTGAAATCGGGTAATCACATGGGCTAGAATCTCTCTGGTGCTTTCTAATTGCGGTCACATTGATGGGCGTGCCCCACACAGCTCAGGTTTTTCCGGGATATAGCCTGCTGGCTACATTCTAACCGGTTAAAAAACTTTCAATTTTAAATAAAGTTTATCCGGTTTTCCCTCTGAATGCGAGATGGCGTTTCACTGACTTTTTAACATAAACGTGCACTGGGGTGTGCAGTCTATGGCACCGATAACATTGGACAGGTTGGCAATTTCATAAAAACCCTGCTTTACCTCCACCTGTTTTTGCATCTTGTAGGGGAACTGGATGTACACTGGCATTAAGGATGAATGAATTAAGGATATTAATAAAGGATTAAGGATTACTGGATTAAGCTGTTGACCACAATTGTAACCTTGGCTACAGACATGTAAGCCACTTTAAAGCAAATTTTGTGCATTGGTTAAATGTGTGTATAGTATATGTAAGGTCATGTAGAATTGCAATTTTTAGCTATTTAGAAAAAATAGTAGGCTACTGGAAGCGTTCATTAGACTATGTTATAGGTCTAATTAAATAGCTTCATAGCCTACAATTGATTAATATGCGTAATCTAAAGAGTTTGCTTTTTACAATAATAATTTATTACGTTTGCAATGTGTATTTCAAAGGCTACATTTAGTCTTGTGAATTTAACAAAAAATTAAAATAAATTAATATTCTAATTATCACTAAGAAGCTACATTTACCGGCATTCTGAATTTACAAACGAGGTACGTGTGCTTCAGAGCAGGTGTACATTTTTATTTTAAATTTTTAAATTACAATTGCTGATGTATTAAAAGCTCTTAATTTTATTTAATTATATACAGATTTTCATGTTTAAAAGAATCCATATTCTGTATTAATTTTGAGGCTTTTAATGAGTCGGATCAGTTGAAATCAGACAACTAATGCTTTCACTTTTTTTGTAATGTAATTTTACAAATAATTTGAGAGATGGTACATCTGCTATTGATTAACTGACAGACCCACAGCTCAAATTAGTAAAGTCCTAAATGTAGAAAACAGTCATTTTAAAGCAAACGTCTCCTGGAAAATAGAGTTAAAAAAGAAACAAAGCAAAAACGGTCATGAAACAAACCTGCATTGTGTTTAAATCAGTTGCTGCAACAAAATTATGGAACTTAAATACAGGTTGTTTTTTAACTACCTTAATTTGTGAAGAGGCTGGCTGGCACACAAACCAGTGTGAACAGGAGTCACTGCAAGGCCTGGTCACCAATGTTCTTGAGAATATAGGGAAGATGAAGAGGCTCGACAAGATGAATGCTAGCTGCACACACACACATGCACACACATACGTGCGCATGCATGCACGCACGCACACATCAAATGTCATATGTCCTCATATACAATATATATTCTGTCTCCCCCATTTTCAGACACTGAAGAAATCTGGAATGATAATGGCAATAAATAAATGGAGTAAAACTGAATCTAAGTAAATAAGTCTGAGTGTGAGGACAGAGTGTGTTTGGGATTAATATTCTCAGATGCCAATATGTCTGTCTGTCTGTCCATTTGTCTGTCAGTCTCATCTCTACTTTGTTTGGCTTTATGTCAATTGTTTTCTTAATTTCCCTAACTCAGGCATGTCATGTGTGTTTACGTCCAGAGTACACACAAGCACACACACAAAGGAAGGGCACAGTACAAACGGCAGCCAAGGCCCGGCTGAGCCATAGCCTGGCGACGGGAACGAGAAATCTAAACTCGGCCTGCTGCGTTTCCCATTGTTATCCTTTTGCAATGTTTTGTTCGCAGCTTAGCAACGTGGCGTTTACCGTAAGGGAAGGAAAACACTGGCTCTCTCCAGTGATTATCCCGCTGAAATGAGTGTGGTGCAGCAGAACCGTAGGCCTGGAGATTTAAAGATATTAAAGACAGGAGACAGGAGTGGCGAGTATCTGCCAGCCTTTTGGAATTTGGTACTACAGTGGTCTCCTAGTGACATCACCAACTATGCACCAATCTTTCACTATCTATTGACCAACCATTCGCCAACTATTCACCAACCATTCATCAACTATTCACAAAACATTCATCAACTATTCACCAACCATTCATCAACTATTCACCAATCATTCGCCAACTATTCACCAACCATTCATCAACTATTCACCAACCATTCATCAACCATTCATCAACTATTCACCAACTATTCACCAATCATTCACCAGCTATTAACCAATCATTCAAGAACTATTCAATCATTCACCAACTATTCACCAATCATTCCCCAGCTATTCACCAATAATTCCCCAGCTATTCACCAATAATTCACCAGATATTTACAAATCATTCACCTGTTGTTTTTAATTGTTAATAATTCTGAGCTCAGACCTACATTTTTTTAACAACTGATTGTCATCTCGGCTGTCTTGCCTCGACTGTCTCCTTGCGGACCAGGCTACTGGCGATTTTCTGGGCCACTAGCAGACACTGTATGTTTGCTGCCTGGGTGCAGCACGGAAGCCTGCATGGTGAAGGTTCTGCATGGAACGCACCAGGTGACAGCTGTCAGGTCAACATGGAGGTTTTAAACTACAGGTTCCATCAGAGTCTAAGGGCCAGATTCAGAGTTGAGATAAGCACGCGCAAATGGGACTTACTCCCGAAATTCCACGTAGCTTAAGCTATTTGTGATTCAGACATTTGACCTCTCCATCTCCCCTCTCCCTGGACAGTGCCCATCTCCCCTCTCCCATCTCCCCTCTCTCTGGACAGTTCCCATCTCCCCTCTCCCATCTCCCCTCTCCCTGGACAGTGCCCATCTCCCCTCTCCCATCTCCCTGGACAGTGCCCATCTCCCCTTTCCCTGGGTAGTGCCCATCTCCCCTCTTCCTGGACAGTGCCCATCTCCCCTCTTCCTTGTTCGGAAAAAAAAATTGTTTGTGTCTAGCGCCACCAATAGATTATTATGAACAATACAGCATCTTTCGCATAAATGGATATTAGAATGAGTGCATGTTATTTGAACATAATATTTGTCATATTTCCTTTACATAGCTAACTTGCAATTATCATATAGTTGTCATAAAAATAAAAATATGTAAAAGTAGGCTATGATTGACTGTCTGATATATCATACCAGACACATATTAGATGGATTAATTGATAGACAGTGTCTGGATGATATTCGCTTTGAAGGAGAGATGATTTGTCAGTACAGCTCCAAAATGATTAAGTTGCATACAGGCTATTGTGTTCAACGACCGTATGCTACGTGACTTTATTAGGTAAATCGTTAAAAAAAGATTCGATTTTGAAATCTTTTTTTCCAGTAAATCCAACGATTTGTTTGTTTACCTAATAATATTGCGTGCAACCATTGTCCAGCGATTATTTATTTTTATTGTGTGCCGGGTATATCCCATTTATCAATAGAAGCTATGCTAATTGTATCAATGCGATATGTTACTACGTTCACTGCATGCCTATAGCCCGTCACGCAAGAGCAACTACGATGCGCAAAGGCAAGATTTTCCTAAAGGAAAATATGGTTATTAAAGGCACTGACACGTTGAAAATGCATAACCCCACAAACATTGTTTTAGTAGATATCTGGCAACCCGGGGCACAGGTACAAGAAACAGGTAATTAGAATGTCATGCCCTGTCCCGCCCACATTTTGAGATAAGCACCTGTGTAACACAAGTTAGAATACGGCGTAAATCAGCTCGCGTTAAATCCGCGCAGGAGAGGCACTTAAGTACATGACTTAAAATGTGTTTTAATAAAAAGCTGAAGCTGTTGTTTAAAAATAAAACATACATAAGCTGTCATTTAATGTAAAAATAAATGGTCTATACTGTGTGTGCTGGCTTTAGGGTAGCCTACAAGAAAAAATATAATCGGAGATAGCTTTTGCCTTCGTATTGCGATCTGAATAAGCTTTACTTGAACAATCATAAAGACGGGTTTTGTTCGACCACAAATCAATTAGCAGGGGTCTCTCGTCCAGAAGTTGGCCATTGTGTGTAATGTTATCTGTGTAGCTACCGATAGCTGCGTGAACAGCATTCGTTCAACCAGTTGTAGGCTACGTTCTTGCAGTCTGACTTGTAGTCAGTTTTGCACGGTAGCCTATTAGAATAATTATTAGGCCATTAACTGTATCTTAATTTGCCTACCATTATGTTTTCATAGCTTATCCACGAAGCAATGGACAAGTGTAGCTCAGTCACCTACCGCAAAATGCGTTGAGCCAGATCCAATTATTAGCAAAAGGACAGTTGCCAGGCTTTTGAGGATGAAAGCTGAAGGAACTATTGTGTAATTTTTTTTTATTTTACAAAGTTGATACATAGGCTAGGCCTACCGATACAGTAGGTTAACCATAGGCATATGCGTGTCGGTAGACTGCTACACTATTCAGGGATCTCCTCGCTGCTTCCTGGTGACTTGTGCATTCGTTTCAACCATTAGTTAGCTATTTCTAGAGATTACTATGATTTACTCAAAGTTGCATAGCCTACACATTGTATGAACAATACTAAAATCCCTGTGCTGATGTTTATATATTGCCTATTCTCAGCCAAGCGAAACAGCAAGCATGAATTGTGATGCAATTCGATCTAGTAGTTCTAATAAAATAACGCCCGTTTATTGGCTGGAAATTGTTCTAACAGTTTTTGTCAGTTTTACCCCGGTAAATGTAGATTACTATACTGCAGGTTCTATCAGGTAAACATTGAGTATTACACCACAGATCCTGTCAGGTAAACACAAAGGAGCCCCCCAGTGACCCATGTGTGTGTGTGTGTGTGTGTTTGCTTGCATACCCTCTCCTGTGTACATTTGTGTTTTGAATTACAGATGTAAAAGTATTTCTCACAGTGTTGGCTGAGTGGTGGCAGGACAGGCGTGGGAAGTGGTCCCGGGACGGTGGGGGTTGCAGGAAAGGGAATATCTCCTGGACCTGCTGCCGCTGATGACTGTGAGTGAAATAGAAGAGCTTGGAGAGAGCTCTGAGAGGAAGGGCAGGAACACCGGACCTGTGATGGAGATGATGGTTAATTACAGCATTGGTCTTTAGGTATCTGGAGGACACACATACAGTCACCACACACACACACAGTCACCACACACACACACTCATACACACACACACATACACGCACACACACACACTCATACACACACACATGCACACACACACACACATTCATACACATACACACACGCACACATACACACACACACAAACACACTCATACACACACACACACACACGCACACACACTCATACACACACACACACACAGTCACCACACACACACATACACACACAGTCACCACACATACACACACTCATACACACGCGCACACACACACACACACACACACACACACACACACATCTGATATCTTAGTATATCATATTAATTAATATAAATTAAGACAATTTTATTACAATTTGCCAGGAACTAAGACACAACTCTGGGAAGTTAGAGACTTGAATCAGTTCATTCTGCCAATAACCTGGGTAAATATAAGAAAGATGGGAGGAGACTAAATTTGTATTGAACATGAATAGATAAATTAGCCACACATTTACAACAGTAATCAGCTCGCAAGCCAATTATACAAAATGTAATCAGCTAGCAAGTCAGTTATACAAAATGTAATCAGCTAGCAAGCCAATTATACAAAATGTAATCAGCTAGCAAGTCAGTTATACAAAATGTAATCAGCTAGCAAGCCAATTATACAAAATGTAATCAGCTAGCAAGTCAGTTATACAAAATGTAATCAGCTAGCAAGCCAATTACACAACATGTAATCAGTTAGCAAGTCAGTTATACAAAATGTAATCAGCTAGAAAATCAGTTATAAAAATGCATACACTGGACTAATAAATACTGAATATGTGCCTTCATTTTGTGTTTTAGTTTTATTAATTTCCAAAACTGCATGTTATACATGATGACTACACCCACTCTACACCCACCCATAATGGAACATTTTATTTTGGAACTACTAGCTCATGTTACCATGTTCTGCTTGATTAACAACCTCATGTTTTATTCAAGTAGGCTACTAATGTTATACCAATATTAGCTCAGTTAATGGGCCGAGTCAATACAAACAGTGACACCTGTTAATTAGTTTACTTGATGAAAGAACGTGCAATGAAACCCGCCACCGATGTGGCTTGTACTTCATGCCAGTATACCACACATTATTATTGCAGGCTTTTAAAAACCGATGGGATACCATGTGGACTAATGTTAGCCACCATTTTACTTGGACAGCGAGCCTCCGTCTATTTATTGGTACGTACATATACTATGTTACTATGACGATGTACTTTCATTGCCTATTTTGGAATTTTTCATGAACAATAACAATATCCATCTGTGCACATACTGTACACAAAGAAAAACAAAGCAAATGAATAAGCGAAAATGTTCTGACCACGAGATGCAGGATGTTGCCTGGACTTATGAAAGGGAAATTCCAAATAGCAGAGTGAGTATGAGGTCATGTTTTTGGAAAGATACACAGTGCGGCCGGCCATTCACTTTGCATTTGCTGATTGCTAGATTTAATTTAATTTTTCAATCTTGACCATTTCCAGTAACTGAATCTTCATCTTCATCTTCATCTTCATCTTCATCTTCTTTTTCTTTTTCTCTTTTTTTTCTTCTTCTTTTTTTTCTTTATTAATATTATTGTTATTATTATTGATAATTTCATGGGTATGCGAGGTGCTCTTATGCATGGCTGAGGGGTTTATATTGCTTAAATGATTCATTCAGGAGCAGGGGCCACTAGCATATTGCTAGTGCAGACAAATATAAGGTCAGAGGGTCTGCTTGCTGACATGGCAACCCATGTTAAAAACCTTCACTCTGCACTACTGTAGTATACTCAGGATCACAAGTTATTCAACCTCTGAGATGTATAGAGTGAGAGAGTGAGAGAGATGTTTGTTTTCAAAAGAAAAAAAGCATATTGTTATCCATACTGACAAAAGTCTCCGCCTTGGTTAGGACATCGCTATGGAAATCTGTTGATGGGAAACATATGGACCATTACAAGACCCCACTTCCCATGTTTCACCATCCTGGAATGAGGTTTCCTTTTCTTTCCAAAATAAAAAGCATTTATAACTGGGAAGCATTCAGCGCTAGCATAATTAAGCAAAATCCTGGATCTTCATCCGAGGGTAAAGCCAGCGCAATGATGTTCCCAGGTTTGACACATTGATTTGATCCATAAATCTGGAAGCAAACAGCGTTGTAAGTAAAGGCATGTCTGTAATAATATTTTTTTGGTAACCCTCATTTCATCCCCAAAATCCTTCTCACAGTGTGGATTGTGAAAGTGAGCGTGATCATCACCATGACAACCACATCAACTCCTTTACTGCTCAGCACGTCCAAAAATCATACATATCGCCTTTTTTGACCGCAGTGATCCCAGTACCATAGAGTGGACAGGAACTGTGGCTAATGACACTGGTTCTGTGAATTATTTTTTCTCCTATTATTTACTTTATTACAGATTTTTACATTTTTATTTATATTTTCTATCCAAGTGGGTGCTACACATTAGTGGGGCTTGAGATGATCCTTACACCCCCTTTGACCCAATGGATTCCATTCCAGCCCCCAATGTTGGCATGCTAACTAACAACTGTTGCCTACAGTGGTCCAATAGGCCCTGGCTTACTTCCTGGAGTGTAGCAATGTGGCTTTACAGTTCAACAAAATATATTTTTTAAAACATTCATTTAGAGTCACTGAACAACATACAATACATCATACTCTGATCAAGGCTACTATATGTTTTGTTCTGTAAACTTAATTTGGTCTGAATGTACCCTGCATAATGAACACAGAGGTCACGACACTGTCTCTGGTATGATGGCAAATTGTCTGTGGTAGAGTTTATTTCCAAATGCACAAACATGGGAAACTGTCCAACACTACAAACACACTGAGGCTACAGGCTGAGAAAGGAACAATGCTCGGTTGTCTATCTGAAATACGAGGACCCAGATACAGTATGTACTGTATGTATTTTTCTGTTTAGGGTCAACCAGAATCTCTGGAGATGCATTTAAAGATAAGGCGCTGGTATTATTACATTTAATTGAAAACTGTCTTGAGTTTTTTGTTTTTCTTTTCATTTTTTGTGTAAACTGAGAGTCAGATAGTACGATGCCAAATGACATGCTCCGCTCTGTAAACTAAGAGAAGATGTCAGCCTTCAGAAGGCACGTGACCCACTGGCCTCATTTTCATGGGTTAGTGAACTAACTGAACTTCATTAATGGACACAATGGGAAGGATGAGCCGTGCCGAGGATAAAGAGAACAGTGAATCCGGGAAGCATTAATCCCTTAGCAATGTAAAGCCAGAGACCTTTGGGAGAGAGACTGATATCTTACTGGGCACCCTATCGCCCTCTAGTGGTAATTAAATGTGAAACCAGAAAGTACGGGTGAGTTGGATGTCTCTCTGGATGCGTCACAATACTCCAAAAATGTATCCTTCTTTCCTCCACTACCACCTCCTCTCCTCCGTGCTCCGGAAACCGATCTTTGTGTCCTAATCTAATGTTGCTGATTAGGCTACATATTCATTACAAATGGTTACAAATTAATTCATGTCTCAACGCAAACCGCAATGTCAGGTACATTGTACATTAAACTATTTGTACTCAAAACGTTCAGGCAGTTTTGTATACTTCCAGGTAGGAAATGAGTGGTAGTGGGGGAGTGGAGGAAAGGAGGAGAGGAGTGAAAAATATTGGGAGGCATCTTCTATATAGGACGGTCTCTGGTAAAGCAGTATTAAGGGTCTTGAGGCTGAACTCTGCTCCGGCATCAATTTGGTTCCCTGAACATTCCTAAAATGGAAAAGCGTTACCAAAACGTACATTTGTCCAGCGTCCTGTCTGTCCGCTGCACGTTATTTGCCTGGAATGTTTTTCTGTGACTTTGATGGATTTTTTTGCAATGATAAAATGGTCAAAGTCTGGGGAACATTCCCATCAAAACATCTTGCAAGAAAATGTAATCTGACTGAAATCTCACCCCAAACGTTCCAGAAAGGTTTTATGGTTTTGTGTTAGCGGGTATGGACCTGCCGTAGGATGACCTTTTTGCCACCCCCCCACCCTTTCCCCCCACAATGCACTGGGGCATGACTCCGAACTCCTGCTGAACTTCAGCAACTTACCGGGGCTTTTTTCTCATCGACATTAACTGAGGAATGCACCGAATGGTAAAGCCATTAAAAACAATGCAATTATTATTTTAGTTTGCTTTTTTTTAAGAAACGAGAGCTGCATATTGATTTCATGTTGAATTCTTACTGCTGCAGATGGCAGAGGGGAAATTCCACTGAGCTGTGTGGGGCAATGTATCACTGCTGCCCCCTGATACCCTCCCCACCCACAGACACCATGCAGGGAGCTCTTACAAACACACAAGCACACACACACACACACACACACACATGCTCTCCTGCACACACACACATGCACACACACACATGCTCTCACACACACACACACACACACACACATGCTCTCACACACACACACATGCACACACACACATGCTCTCACGCACACACACACACACACATGCTCTCTCACACACACACACACACACATGCTCTCAGGCACACACGCACACACACATGCACACACACGCATGCTCTCACACACACACGCACATACACATGCTCTCACACGCACACACACACACTTGCACGCGCACATACGCAAATACACAAATGTACACACACACATGCTTTCACGCACACACATACACACACACACACAAACGTACACACACATGGACAAACACACGCAGAGACACACATGCACACACAAACCCACTCGTGCATACAAACACGAGCATGCACGCTCACACACACACACACACACACACACACACACACAAACACTCAGGCCCACACATACAAACCTGCACTCACATTGACTCAAAAGAAAAAACAAATTAAGCTGAGGCTGAATTGATAGATGTGTTAAAAGGTATGAGTCTGGTTTTTGGCCAGAAAGTGCATATTTTCCATTGTGTGGGCGGGGTCTTGGCCCAGAACCGGCTTGTAGGTCCAAGTGGAAACTAGCACCCCATGCCAGCATCACTCTCCCCTCATCAGTCACCCTCACCCCAAATGTCACGTGAGGTCGGGGTACCACCTGCACCATCAGCAGTCTGAGTTTGAACACTCTGGAGTTGTGTTTTATTTTAGAAGCTATAACAAAAAAAAATGTCTTAACAAGAGTGTCATACTGTCTGGACTAAGGTTTCTGATCTGTGCACTTTGTGTCTGTCAGATTCCAGGAGTAATCCAGAGATTGTGTAACCAGAGATTATCTAGAGCTATCCAAAGATTGCACGGTCTTCACAGGCAGCAAAGAAAGGGGGTTGCCAGTTCAAGTCTCAGGTTTCGGGGCACAGCCATTGTACTCATACACAGGGCCTCACATCTCAGGTGTGGGGAATTGCTATTGTACACGTACACGAGGCCTCATATATAGATGGCCCTTGTGCACATTGTCCATTATTTCAACCTTGCTGAAGTTGCTCAGGTTGGGATCATCGCTCAGGGACACACAGACACACACTCAGGCCCACACGTACAAACCTGCACTCACATTGACTCAAAAGAAGAAGCAGTGGTGCCCTTCTGGCAAACCGAAACCACCTTTACGAGTTAATTTATTTGACCACTGAATCCTGCTGTCGTCCATCGAGGAAACCTCACTCTCCCTCGGCTTCTCTAAGTGCATTCCAGCTGCATAAATGGATTGCAGGCTATTTGGGGCATTTGAAGTCGTTGACTTTTAGTATCAGCTGAGCAACCATTTAAGAATGGTCTCTTTGGGTAGTGCTGCACTCAAACTCATGAGTTTACATATGACTGAGGCTAGTCAAAAGAGATGGCTCAATGTGTGTGCATGTGTGCGTGTGTGCGTGTGTGTGTGTCTACATGTACGTGTGTGCTCATGTGTGTGTGCATGTTTGTGTGTGTGTCTGTGCATGTGTGTGTGTACGTGTGTGCATGTACGTGTATGTGTGTGCGTGCGTGCGCATGTGTGTGTGTGTCTACATGTACGTGTGTGCGCATGTGTGTGTGCATGTGCATGTGTGTGTTTGTGTGTGTGTCTGTGCATGTGTGTGTTTGTGTGTGTGTGTGTGTGTGCATGCCTGTGTGTGTGAGCTTGCATTATTGTATAAGTATGCATGTTTAAATATTGTGGCTCAATGAGGGGAGACTAACAGTACTGTACTGGATGTATGTCTGTGGGGAGGAGAGGGGTAGGGTAGGGGGCGGTTTGGGAAACACAGATGAGGGTGCAGTATGTGCCAGGCTGACTCACACATGCTTTTGGCCATGACTCATTAGCGCGTTGGTCGTCCATGGCCCCCCACTTTTTCCAGCTAATTAAAATTGAAAACACATGTGTGGGACATCTGGAGCCAAAATGGCTCCCATTGCCACATGAATGGGTGTTTGTGTATGGAAGCGTGTGCTTTTTCTTCATCGTATGGATCCATCACACTCCCTTCTTGTGTTAATGGCTTTATAAAGTATTCTGATTCTTTGATGCAGCTGGTTACCATGTGGTTGTTCGCTCTGCTGTGCGGCTTTTATTTGGCTGGCTATTTAGGCCTTTTTTTTTGGAATATCTGGAAAGGAAGCTTGCCAACCAAAACAAAGGAACATTTAGGAGGGCTTTCCAAGCTGAAGAAAAAAGGCAACATAACTTCCAAAAGAGGGAAAAGCAGCGTCTCACAAATTTACAAATTTTTTACATTGAGATGTTTTTGTTTTGTTAGACAATTCCTTAAAAAATCAGTCTATGATTTGGCACAAATCTACCTCAGAACAAACTGAGCCAAAACAATGAATCCTGGTCTTTTAAAAATTCCTGCTAGTTTCCGCTATTATTCTGAATATCAAGATAAAATAAATAGTGCAGACTTTGTGGTATTGTCTGTGTGTACGTATGTGTGTGTGTGTGTGTGTGTGTGTGTGTGTGTGTGTGTGTGTGTGTGTGCGTGCTTGTCTGTGCATGCATGAGAGCATGCGTGTTCATGTGTGCGTGTTTGTGTGTGCATGTGTGTGTGTGTGTATGCAAAGAATATATACGTAAATATAGTGTATTGTTTGAAATGTTTTTGGAGAATACCACAGAGGGTATATGGTGACATAATCTAAGAAATATGGTGACACGTTATGGGCAGCAAAAAAATTTCTGAAGTATTTAGACAAAGTTGTGCAAATGTATTATACAGCTGCTCCTGCTGCTATCGGCCCCAAGTTCCCCAACATCGTTGACCATGCTGGTCATTAAGATCTAGACCCTGAGCCGACCAGAGGAGGATGGGTTCCCCCTTTGAGTCTGGTTCCTCCCAAGGTTTTTTTTATAGTTACACCAGGGAGTTTTTTTTTGCCGCTGTTGCCTCTGGCTTGCTCTTGTGGGGGTTTAGGCTGGGTTTTTCTGTGAAGCGCATTGTGACAACTAGTTGATTTGATTAGATTTGATTTGTCAAGCCAACCAACACGTGTGTACCATGCAAAAGCACCCCAAGCTGGTGAGCTCCAACACTGACTACTGTAATGAAATGGGTAAATGGTATGTGTGTGTGTGTGTGTGTGTGTAATTGTGAATTTGTGTACATATTAATATGTACAGTATATGTATGTGTTTTTGGGAATTGGTGGTTTTACACGCTAATGACAAGGCTACTGAATTGCTTTTTATGGATGACACTGAGGCCCTGTACTTTCTCATTCTCACCTCCAGGGGGTGCACTTGAGTGCGTAGTGCTGCTTCATGATACATTCACGTAGATGTTCAAACCCATATCTGTTTCATAACAAACGAACAAAAACAACAGCAGCAATATATTAATATTATTATTATCATCATCATTTTGGTTATTATTATTATTATTCATATTATTATTATTCATATTACTATTATTTATTATTTAGTTATTACTAATGATTCATTAATAATATATTATTGTTGTGGATATTCTGATGATGTTGATGATTATTATTATGATTGATCTTGTTAGTACTAATATTATGATGATGATTATGATGATCATTATTAGTATTATTATTATCGGCCACACTCCTTCAATACTGCAGTGGTCTTAGCCACACAGAGCCAAGCGTAGAGCTTTCCTGTACTAATTACGCATGTTAAACACAGTGTCATTCCATGTGACAGTGCCTAATCTATGCCCCTTTTAGCAATTAAAGAGTTTTTGAATAATATTCTGCATTTGAAACAAAATCATAACATTAGACATAGCAAACACAGAGCTACTCCCTACTCTACTCCATTCATGAGATATAGCAAACCCAGGGCTACTCTCTACTCTACTCCATTTATTAGACATAGCAAACCCAGAGCTACTCCCTACTCCACTCCATTCATTAGATATAGCAAACCCAGAGCTACTTCCTACTCTACTCCATTCATTAGACATAGCAAACCCAGAGCTACTCCCTACTCTACTCCATTCATGAGATATAGCAAACCCAGGGCTACTCTCTACTCTACTCCATTTATTAGACATAGCAAACCCAGAGCTACTCCCTACTCCACTCCATTCATTAGATATAGCAAACCCAGAGCTACTCTCTACTCTACTCCATTCATTAGACATAGCAAACCCAGAGCTACTCCCTACTCCACTCCATTCATTAGATATAGCAAACCCAGAGCTACTTCCTACTCTACTCCATTCATTAGACATAGCAAACCCAGAGTTACTCCCTGCTCCACTCTATTTGTCAACAATGGAGAACCATCCCCCAACCTTAAGGTTTAAAGTTTGTCTCGCTTCATTTTTGATATTCTCATCTTGTCCTGCAAGGACCCACAAATCTTCCTTTTTCCTGTATCTTACTGTTTGTATCTGGCAACCCTGGATCGGGGTCCTATCTACCCCTCTCCTGCCTTCCCGCTCCCTGCTCACACATCACTGTCTTTTCCGATCGTTCCCAGGAAAGGCGTGGGAATATTCCTTCTTTTAAAAAAAAAACTCAAATCAAAACAAAACAGAAAACCCTCTTCTGGATAACCCATTCACACCGGATGCTATATTTATCCCGGGATAGCCCGAGGGAAAGCCATCTCCATAGCCCATTGGGATCCTGAACATGCTGCTATTGGCCTTCTGTTTCACATTACTGTGATCTTAATGTAATTTTATTTTAAACAGGGAGAGACAGAGAGAGAGAGAGAGAGAGAGAGAGAGAGAGAGAGAGAGAGCAGGGAGCAGGAGTCAGTGTATAGTAAACAGTGAGAGACTGAGAGAGAGAGAGAGCGGGGAGCAGGAGTCAGTGTGTAGTAAACAGTGAGAGACTGAGAGAGAGAGAGCGGGGAGCAGGAGTCAGTGTGTAGTAAACAGTGAGAGACTGAGAGAGAGAGAGCAGGGAGCAGGAGTCAGTGTGTAGTAAACACTGAGAGACTGAGAGAGAGAGCGGGAGCAGGAGTCAGTGTGTAGTAAACAGTGAGAGACTGAGAGAGAGAGAGCGGGGAGCAGGAGTCAGTGTGTAGTAAACAGTGAGAGACTGAGAGAGAGAGAGCGGGAGCAGGAGTCAGTGTGTAGTAAACAGTGAGAGACTGAGAGAGAGAGAGAGAGTGGGGAGCAGGAGTCAGTGTGTAGTAAACAGTGAGAGACTGAGAGAGAGAGAGCGGGGAGCAGGAGTCAGTGTGTAGTAAACAGTGAGAGACTGAGAGAGAGAGAGTGGGGAGCAGGAGTCAGTGTGTAGTAAACAGTGAGAGACTGAGAGAGAGAGAGCGGGGAGCAGGAGTCAGTGTGTAGTAAACAGTGAGAGACTGAGAGAGAGAGAGCGGGAGCAGGAGTCAGTGTGTAGTAAACACTGAGAGACTGAGAGAGAGAGAGCGGGAGCAGGAGTCAGTGTGTAGTAAACACTGAGAGACTGAGAGAGAGAGAGCGGGAGCAGGAGTCAGTGTGTAGTAAACACTGAGAGACTGAGAGAGAGAGAGCGGGGAGCAGGAGCCAGTGTGTAGTAAACAGTGAGAGACTGAGAGAGAGAGAGTGGGGAGCAAGAGTCAGTGTGTAGTAAACACTGAGAGACTGAGAGAGAGAGAGCGGGGAGCAGGAGTCAGTGTGTAGTAAACAGTGAGAGACTGAGAGAGAGAGAGCGGGGAGCAGGAGTCAGTGTGTAGTAAACAGTGAGAGACTGAGAGAGAGAGAGCGGGGAGCAGGAGTCAGTGTGTAGTAAACAGTGAGAGACTGAGAGAGAGAGAGCGGGGAGCAGGAGTCAGTGTGTAGTAAACAGTGAGAGACTGAGAGAGAGAGAGCGGGAGCAGGAGTCAGTGTGTAGTAAACACTGAGAGACTGAGAGAGAGAGAGCGGGAGCAGGAGTCAGTGTGTAGTAAACAGTGAGAGACTGAGAGAGAGAGAGTGGGGAGCAGGAGTCAGTGTGTAGTAAACAGTGAGAGACTGAGAGAGAGAGAGCGGGGAGCAGGAGTCAGTGTGTAGTAAACAGTGAGAGACTGAGAGAGAGAGAGCGGGGAGCAGGAGTCAGTGTGTAGTAAACAGTGAGAGACTGAGAGAGAGAGAGCGGGGAGCAGGAGTCAGTGTGTAGTAAACAATGAGAGACTGAGAGAGAGAGAGCGGGGAGCAGGAGTCAGTGTGTAGTAAACAGTGAGAGACTGAGAGAGAGAGAGCGGGGAGCAGGAGTCAGTGTGTAGTAAACAGTGAGAGACTGAGAGAGAGAGAGCGGGGAGCAGGAGTCAGTGTGTAGTAAACAATGAGAGACTGAGAGAGAGAGAGCGGGAGCAGGAGTCAGTGTGTAGTAAACAGTGAGAGACTGAGAGAGAGAGAGTGGGGAGCAGGAGTCAGTGTGTAGTAAACAGTGAGAGACTGAGAGAGAGAGAGCGGGGAGCAGGAGTCAGTGTGTAGTAAACAGTGAGAGACTGAGAGAGAGAGAGCGGGGAGCAGGAGTCAGTGTGTAGTAAACAGTGAGAGACTGAGAGAGAGAGAGAGCGGGGAGCAGGAGCCAGTGTGTAGTAAACAGTGAGAGACTGAGAGAGAGAGAGCGGGGAGCAGGAGTCAGTGTGTAGTAAACAATGAGAGACTGAGAGAGAGAGAGCGGGAGCAGGAGTCAGTGTGTAGTAAACAGTGAGAGACTGAGAGAGAGAGAGTGGGGAGCAGGAGTCAGTGTGTAGTAAACAGTGAGAGACTGAGAGAGAGAGAGAGAGCGGGGAGCAGGAGCCAGTGTGTAGTAAACAATGAGAGACTGAGAGAGAGAGAGCGGGGAGCAGGAGTCAGTGTGTAGTAAACAATGAGAGACTGAGAGAGAGAGAGCGGGGAGCAGGAATGAGTGTGTAGTAAACAGTGAGAGACTGAGAGAAAGAGCGGGGAGCAGGAGTCAGTGTGTAGTAAACAGTGAGAGACTGAGAGAGAGAGAGCGGGGAGCAGGAGTCAGTGTGTAGTAAACAATGAGAGACTGAGAGAGAGAGAGCGGGAGCAGGAGTCAGTGTGTAGTAAACAGTGAGAGACTGAGAGAGAGAGAGTGGGGAGCAGGAGTCAGTGTGTAGTAAACAGTGAGAGACTGAGAGAGAGAGAGCGGGGAGCAGGAGTCAGTGTGTAGTAAACAGTGAGAGACTGAGAGAGAGAGAGCGGGGAGCAGGAGCCAGTGTGTAGTAAACAGTGAGAGACTGAGAGAGAGAGAGCGGGGAGCAGGAGTCAGTGTGTAGTAAACAATGAGAGACTGAGAGAGAGAGAGCGGGAGCAGGAGTCAGTGTGTAGTAAACAGTGAGAGACTGAGAGAGAGAGAGTGGGGAGCAGGAGTCAGTGTGTAGTAAACAGTGATAGACTGAGAGAGAGAGAGAGAGCGGGGAGCAGGAGCCAGTGTGTAGTAAACAGTGAGAGACTGAGAGAGAGAGAGCGGGGAGCAGGAGTCAGTGTGTAGTAAACAATGAGAGACTGAGAGAGAGAGAGCGGGGAGCAGGAGTCAGTGTGTAGTAAACAGTGAGAGACTGAGAGAGAGAGAGCGGGGAGCAGGAGTCAGTGTGTAGTAAACAGTGAGAGACTGAGAGAGAGAGCGGGGAGCAGGAGTCAGTGTGTAGTAAACAGTGAGAGACTGAGAGAGAGAGAGAGCGGGAGCAGGAGTCAGTGTGTAGTAAACAGTGAGAGACTGAGAGAGAGAGAGAGTGGGGAGCAGGAGTCAGTGTGTAGTAAACAGTGAGAGACTGAGAGAGAGAGAGAGCGGGGAGCAGGAGCCAGTGTGTAGTAAACAATGAGAGACTGAGAGAGAGAGAGCGGGGAGCAGGAGCCAGTGTGTAGTAAACAATGAGAGACTGAGAGAGAGAGAGCGGGGAGCCTGCTTAGCCTGAACTGAACTTGTCAAACTTGTGACAGGAGTTTTTTTATAAACAAATATAACATATACACTTTCAAGTTGCTGAGACCTTCAACCACGCCACATATAGCATGGAAAAAATGCAGGCTATTATTGCAGGTGCATGCAGTCATGAAAAGGTCGCATGCACAGTTTCCTGGGTTTCAGAATTGTGTGGCCCCCTCTGTGTGTCCAATTCCAAATATAACTCTCTGCATTCTTTTCTGTCTTCATGATTCCAAATGGAACCAAACACAGCCGATCACCTTGGTAACGCAGTCAAGCATGGTGGTGGCAGCATCGTGCTGCTGGATTGTTTTTCAGCAGGAGTGACTGGGAAGCTTGGAGCCATCCAGATAGATGGAGCCAAATGGAAATCCTTGAGACGAACCTGTTTCAGTCTGCAAAGGATCTACAATCCGGATCAAGATTAATAAAGGTCAGGTTTCTGCAACTGATCCTAAAAAACTGTGGAGTTGCAAGCCTAGTTGCTTCATTGTTATGCTAGCCAAAGCTGCTAGTTTTTGCCGATAGCTGCATGTAATGATGGGCCCATCGTGTGCTATGGACAGCGAGTTTTTGCCCTTTTGAAAATGATAGGCTAATCAAGAAAATAACAATAATAATAAATAAATAAATAATAATAATAAATAATAATAAATATGCGTGTCTGCTAAGTGCTGAAATGCCTGTATGTGCCTGATTCTGGTTCCCTTTTTACACCCCCATGTTGGAAGCAGGTCCGATGGTCCTTACGATTGTTTGTTTTTCCGCTGTATTTTTAAATTTATTTTATTTTTGCATTGTGAGAACCAACCACAAAACAACTTTTTTTTAACTAAGCCAGTTAGAGTTTGTTAACATTACATTACATTACATTATAGACATTTAGCAGACGCTCTTATCCAGAGCGACGTACATAGTGCATTTTCAAACGAGGAACAAGAGCGTTAAAAACAACCCTAAAAAGGCAAATACGAATCTAAGTACTAGGCACAGTCAGTATGATTGGGTTTTTTTTTTTTTAACCCCTCCCCTACGGCTCAACCAATGACAAAACAGCTAGTGTAGCAAATTATTTCGCATTTTATTTAGTAAAATCTTGAAAACTATAAATGTAGTGTATATAACTGACAATATTACTGCAGCTTATTTGGACCAGACCAGGCTCAAATGCATATGTAAAATACTAGCTCTTAGACGCTGGTAATTTATGAAAACACGCCAAGGTTTTAATCCTGAGAATTAAAAAAAAAAGATGTCACAAACCCAAATGCACGCTTGTAAGAAAGTTTAATGTATATCTGGTCAAAGCAAATGTTTTTTTTTCATTTTGACTGTAATCTGTAGGAACCTTACTGGATTCTAACGGATTAGAAGGTATTTCAAATACATGTTTCAAATGTTTGGAATAATCGTTTGACCTATTTACACTAGTCTGTGGAATGCTAACAGACGCTGTGGCGGAGAAAACTCATGGATCACAGGTACAGGTACACCAGCTGTAGGGAGCGACGCATGTGACATAGAGACACGGGTGTGTCTAACTCACTGAGGTAATGGTGACCCAGTGATCTAAACATGTTACAATTTCATTTCCTTTCAATTTTTTAATTCCTGCAGTTTTCACCTCTTGACCTTTGCGGTGTGACTGTCTGCCCCTATGCATGCCATGCCATGGATCGCCACCTTGTCGTGGTGGAGAGCCTTGTGTGTTCCAATGAACCTGAGAGCAATGCCGTCGGGAGCTTCAGCTTCAGCTTCAGCTCCTGGTAGGGTCTCCCATGGCGGTAAGGTCGAGGGGGAGGTTCCAGACGAAGTGCGATCCAAAGACCTCAACGGCGGAACTGGCGGAGGATGACACGTCACAACGGCAGTAAAGGCGGACGAAGGTTAGAGGTGCCTCATTGCCTACTGAGCGCACTGTAAGTGTTTGGCTACGGGAGAGAACCCCTAACGACAAATCTGCTATGAAGACCCGCATTAGGCAGCCATCAACAGACCGGTGTGCTGGCAGTCTTCTGCAACTCCTCTCTACAGAAGGTCGTCATGAGCTTTCATGCCACTGGAAGACGTAGGGCGGAGCCAAGGTAGTGAGGGTAGTGACTGCGCACCACTTCCTTCACTATAATCAACTCTTTGCGCAGGCCTGCTCCAAATACCCCCACCCCCATTCCCACCCCATCCCCACCCCCCAAGTCCTGCGGCGATGGAGAAGGGTAGCAGATACAGGTCAGGATGTGACTGGGAGTATCTAGCCCAACTCTGCACGTAGGCGGCGTGGGATAGATGGTCGCCGAGGTACGGGATGGAACAGAGTGTCTCTCCGGCAGCTTCCCACACGACTGAGCAGTTCCATCCTGCTCACCCTGAAATGGGAAGGGCCTAGAAAATGTGGCCTAAAAATGATCTGTTCCTCTCCACCCGGGCAGCCTACCGCAGCTGCCGGGTCATCCCCTACGCGGTCGAAAAACTGACACTCACGGTAGCGACTTGGAATGTCCGAACTCTTCTTGATGATTCCTCTCGCCCCGGCAGAAGAACAGCGCTGGTTGCGCACGAGCTGAAGAGGTATAACATTGACATCGCGGCTCTCAGCGAAACCCGCTTCCATGGCGAGGACTCCCTAACGGAAACGGGAGAAGGATATAGTTTCTTCTGGAAGGGGCTTCCAGAAGGCTCCCGCCGTCTCCATGGTGTAGGCTTTGCTGTGAGAACCTGCCTCCTTCAGAAAATTCCAGAATCCCCAGTTGGCGTCAGTGAAAGACTGATGACCTGGAGGCTTCCCCTCACAAGCAACCGCTACTGCACCCTCATCAGCGCCTATGCCCCAACACTAATTGCTGACCCTCAATGCAAGGAAGAATTCTACGCCTCCCTGCACTCCGCCATCAGCAAAGTACCACCCACTGACAAGCTCATTCTTTTAGGCGATTTCAACGCAAGAGTGGGCTCTGACAGTGCACTATGGCAGGAAGTGATTGGTCAGCACGGTGTTGGCAAGCTCAACGACAACGGTCTCCGTCTCCTCACTCTCTGCTCTGAGCATCAATTGGTCATCACAAATACCCTGTTCCAACTGAAAAACAAGTACAAGACTTCCTGGCAACACCCCCGCTCTAAGCACTGGCATCTCCTGGATTATGTCATCGTTCGCCAAGCGGACAGGAAGGAGGTGCGTATCACTAGGGCCATGCGTGGAGCCGACTGTTGGACTGACCACCGTCTGATCAGAGCAAAGGTTGACCTGGAAATCCGCCCTCAACAGAGGAAAACACCACCAAGCAGGAGGATCAACTGTGATGCACTGAAGTCTGAGCACGTTGTCAACCAGCTCAGGGAGAAGGTAGCAGACCAGCTGTCCAGGATTCCTGAAACACCGTCAGATCTGGACATCGGATCTACATGGAGCACCCTACGCACTGCCCTCCACCAGGCGGCAGTGGAGTCTGTAGGGTACACCAGAAGGAAACATCAAGACTGGTTTGACAACAGTGCGCCGGGCATTTACGCCCTCCTTCAGGCAAAACACAAGGCCCTTGCAGCTCATCTCTCTAACCCCCAATCCACTGTACTGAAGGCTCATCTTAATAGCCTCAGAAAGGAAACCCAGTGCACCCTCAGAGCCATGGAAAACGACTGGTGGACCAAGAAGGCCAGCGAAATACAACATCACGCAGACACTAACAACTCACACGCCTTCTATGATGCCATCAAGTCTATCTATGGCCCACAGAGAAAAAGCATCACCCCGGTTAGATCAGCAGATGGCGCCACCCTCTACAAGGACAAACAACAGATCCTGGACAGATGGGCTGAGCACTTTAAGTCCCTGCTGAACACATCAAATCCCATACAGTCGGACATACTCTCCGATCTCCACTGCCTGCCCCCTGTAGACGCATTGGACTCCTCCCCCAGCTTCACAGAAGTACGTAAAGCCATCATGGGACTGAAGAACAACAAAAGCCCAGGCCTCGACGGGATCCCCGGAGAAGTCCTGAAGCACGGTGGATACCTTCTGCTACGCAGAATGCATCAGCTGATCACCACCATCTGGTCACTGGAAGTCATCCCGCAAGATTGGAAGGATGCCAACATCATCACAATCTATAAGCGTAAGGGTGACAAAGCAGACTGTGGCAATAGCAGAGGTATCTCCCTTCTATCCGCAGCTGGGAAAGTGCTTGCAAGGATCATGCTACATCGCCTAGCAACCCATGTAACAGAGAACATCCTGCCTGAATCCCAATGTGGCTTTAGGCGTGATCGCAGCACCGCGGACATGATCTTTGCTGTTAGACAGGTGCAGGAAAAATGCAGAGAACATCGCAAAGACCTGTACCTGGCATTCATTGATTTGTCCAAGGCCTTCGACACAGTTAACCGGGACTTGCTGTGGCAAGTACTTGGGAAGCTAGGTGTATCACCAAAGTTCAACAACATCCTGCGGCAGCTACATGACGGGATGCAGGCATGTGTGAGCAGCGGTGGCCAACAGTCCCCATTCTTCAGTGTGGACATGGGGGTCAAGCAAGGGTGTGTCCTAGCCCCAACCATCTTCAACATTTTCATCTCCACTGTCACCCTCTTGTCCCATAAATATCTGGACCCCGCAGATGGGATTCAGATACAGTACAGGCTGGATGGTAACCTTTTTAACATCCGTCGCCTCCAGGCCGTCACCAAACTCACCACTCAGCATATCCTGGAGCTACAGTATGCTGATGACTGTGCTCTACTTGCTCACTCACCAGAATCCCTTCAACGTGCACTAGATGTGGTCTCCTCCATTTATAGTGCCATTGGTCTTCAGATTAATGTAAAAAAAACACAAATATTAATGCAGGAGGTCAACCCCCAACCAGACGCGCCTATCTTCACCCTCGACGGGCATCCATTAGCCTCTGTCCCTCACTTCACTTATCTCGGTAGCACTCTGTCAACATCCTGCACCATCGATGATGACATCCAGGTTCGCATTGGTCTGGCCTCTGCTGCCTTTGGAAGGCTAAGGTCCAGGGTTTTCCAGAACAGGAACCTCACCATCTCCACCAAGGCAGCTGTTTATAAGGCAGTCTGCCTCTCCACACTGCTTTACGGTTCGGAAACCTGGACACCCTACCAGAGACACATCCACAGTCTAGAGGCCTTCCACATCCGCTGCCTTCAAAGGATCCTGGGTTTGTCCTGGGAAGACAGAGTGCCCTATATTCAAATATATGACCGGACCAACACACTCAGCATCACAGCGCTCCTTGGACAAAAACATCTCAGATGGGTTGGGCATGTGATCCGTATGCCAGCCCACCGTCTGCCTCGACAGATCCTATATGGTCAACTAGATGGTCACAGGTCTGTTGGGGGCCAGAAAAAACGATTCAAGGACCACATTAAAACCCTCCTGAAGAAGTGTGCCATCAACCCATCAGCACTGGAGTCCCTGGCTGTGGATCGTCACAACTGGAGCTCTATCTGCCACCGGGGAATCACTCATCTCCAGGAGAAGTTCACAGAGAGGAGAGTACAGCGGCGTGCACAGAGGCACCAACGTGACAAAGGTCCACCGACCACCACTGCTGCCTTCCCCTGCCCCTCCTGTGATAAAGTCTGCGGATCACGCATCGGCCTGAGCAGCCATCTGGCTATGCACAGGCGAAATCAACAACAATAATCAACTCAACATATTATTTCGGAGCAACGTCATCATCGACATCGATGGACTGCCATAAGCATGCATGCCATGTTCTCTCTCTAAATGAACTCTTTCTGCAGTGTTCCACAGATTCTGTCTCTAAATGAACCCTCCCTGCACAGTGTTCCACAAATTTTCTCTCTAAATTAACCCTCTCTCCACAATGTTCCACAGATTATCTCTCTAAATGAATCATCTCTGCAGTGTTCCACAGATTCTCTCTCTAAATGAACCCATCACTGCACAATGTTCCACAGATTCTCTATCTAAATTAACCCTTCCTACACAGTGTTCCACATATTCTCTCTCTAAATTAACCCTCTCTACACAGTGTTCCACAGATTATTTTTCTAAATGTACCCTCTCTACACAGTGTTCCACAGATTCAATCTCTAAATGAATCCTCTCTACACAATGTTCCACAGATTCAATCTCTAAATGAACCCTTCCTGCTCAATGTTCCACAGATTCAATCTCTAAATTAACCCTCCCTGCACAGTGTTTCACAGATTCAATCTCTAAATGAACCCTTCCTGCACAGTGTTCCACAGATTCAATCTCTAAATTAACCCTTCCTGCTCAGTGTTCCACAGATTCAATCTCTAAATGAACCCTCTCTGCATAGTGTTCTACAGATTCTCTCTAAACGAACCCTCTCTGCACAGTGTTCCACATATTTTTTTCTAAATGAACCCTCTTTGCACAGTGTTCCACAGATTCAATCTCTAAATGAACCCTCCCTGCTCAGTGTTCCACAAATTCAATCTCTAAATGAACCCTCCCTGCTCAGTGTTCCACAGATTCCATTTCTAAATGAACCCTCTCTGCACAATGTTCCACAGATTCTCTCTCTAAATGAACCCTTTCTGCAAACTGTTCCACAGATTTTCTTTCTAAATGAACTCTTTCTGCACAATGTTCCACAGATTCTCTCTCTAAATGAACCCTTTCTGCAGTGTTCCACAGATTCTCTCTCTAAATGAACCCTCTCTACACAGTGTTCCACAGGTTCTCTCTCTAAATTAACCCTTTCAGCGCAGTGTTCCACAGGTTCTCTCTCTAAATTAACCCTTTCTGCAAACTCTGTAAACTATGTGAAAAAAAATCTTGCTTTGAATCGATGGTGAAATTTTGATGGAATACCAGGCCCTCTTGTTTCAGCTTTGCAGATGCTGCCGTTTCATGACATCACAGGTAATCAACCCGCTCGCGCGGCGGGCTCTGTCGTGGACTAAATCTACAGGAAGCTGTCAGTCGGACGGTGCCTCTCTTGAGTGAGTGGCCGGGCGCAGGGCAGGGTGGGACAGGGTTCCCGTGGGTAAATATTGTTCCATATGAGGGGTGTGAAGAGCGTGGCACCAGAAGGAGGTCTTCTGGCTGGGTCTGGGAGTAGAGGGGGGGGTGTGGGTTAGGGTGGAGGCCTCTGCTTGTATGGATACAGTACTTTGTTCACACCCTGTCACCCACGCTCCCTCTACACGCACATATACACACACAAACACACAACCCCCCACACACACAAATCCCCACAGCCACACACACTACACATATGCACGCGAACACACACACGCACACACACCATACATGCTCACACACACATATACGCACACACACAATTCCCCCCACGCACACAAACACCCTCAGCCATACACACTATACGCATGCACACACACACACACACACACACAACATACATACGTGCACAGACACAGACATACACACACAGACACACCATACATACGCACACACAATCCCCCCCACTCACACAAACACCCACAGCCATACACACGATACATGCGCATGCACACACACATACACACACACACACCATACATAAGCACACACACACAAACACACACACAATGCCACACACACCATGCATACGTACGCAGACACAGACATACAAGCACACACACACACACACCATACATACGTACACAGACACAGACATACAAGCACACACACACACCATACATAGACACAGACATACACACACACAATGCCACACACACCATACATACGTACACAGACACGGACATACACACACAGACATACAAACACACACACACACAAAATGTGCAAACATGAGGGACACTGTTGGATTTATTTTATTTTAAAGGGTGGTGACAATGCTTCTTCTCTAACTCCCTACAGCAGAATAGCTCTATACGCCTGCGTAAAAAAAGTTGTCAGCGTGTGTCTTGCCGTAGAAGCAGAAACTCTTGAGATGCCTGAGCTTGATGTAATGCTGGATATTCTCTCGGCTGTCGGTAAATTATGAGCCTGTATGAACGGAATGTTCTCATCAGTATATATTCTTAGGTAATAAACTGTAGATACACACACGTTCCTTACATGAAATATATCCATACGGCCAGGATGGAAAAAACAGACCTTTTCCAGTCAGTCATTGTCAGCCAACTTGCAGATAGGCCTTTTTAGAGAGGCAGCTGGGACGTGAAAGGTGCTATATCATCAAACGGAACACTGCCACATTCCATCACGGTAAGAAACTTCCGGAACCAAAAACACCAGGTTTCCTCTTTAGCTCGTGCGCACTGAACTTTTACACTGCCCCCTAGAGGGACCCCGAGGGAAAGCAGAATACAATAGAGATGAAATAGAATGAAATAGAATGAGTAGAAAAATAGAATGCAGCCGAATATAAAAAAATTAAATAGAACTTAATGCCAATGCGATAGACTAGTTAAGGAGCAGTGCATTGCAATAAAAAAACTTAATAGAAATTGTATTATAAATATAATATAACCAAAAATATACAGACATGTGGGAATGGGTGGTCAGGGTAGGTACAGTAGCATTGCCTGCTTTGTGATAATCTAGTAAAAATAGAGTAAATTGTGTTTGGTTGTTCATAAACATTTTTTTCCCCACAACAGCTCTGAAAGTTCTTAGTATTTTTTTGTTATCAAAAAAAGGTTTTCTAATCCAGAGCAATTTACACAGAATTTTTGCATTTACACATAGTATCCATTTACAGCTGGATACATACTGAAGCAACACAGGTGAAGTACCTTGTTCAAGGGTACAACGGCAGTGTCCTACCTGGGAATTGAACCTGCAACCGTTTAGTTACAAACCCAGTTCCTTAACCATTGTATTACGCTGCTGCCTAGAAATGCTCACGTTGGGTTTAAGAATATCCATAAAAAACAGACCTCTACGTTCGTAGATATAATCCACAATTGTATTTACCATCCACACACACACACCTCTCAATTTGTGTTTCGTAAAAATAATCCACAAGTATGTGTTTTCCATCCACACACAAACACCTCTCAACTTGTGTTTCGTAAATCATCATTTGGATGAATGCAAAAATTATATTCACAAATGCAAATAACATTTACAGATATGTTTCCAATGTTCACATGTACAAATCAAAAGCTTGGTTTGCGAACTGGCGAATCTACATTTTTGAGACAAATATTCCGCTGCTTTTCACCTTGTCGATTCATGCTCGCTTAATTTGCGATTCGTAAAATAAACTTCTTCTTCTTTGGTGCTACATAACACGGCGATTGTGTGTCGGCTCACCAGCGCCACTTTTAGAACAAGTGGCCAAAATTGCACATTATCTTCAAGAAGTGGATTCATGGTAAATTTTATTAAAACAACCAAGTTTTGAGTTAATTTAGGTTGTAAAGTTAACCCCACGCTAATCTTTTGATGGCAAGTTTTTTAAACAGTCATTGCACAAAACTCCTATCAGATTGCATGTAGCTAGCTAGCTAGATTACATTACACAGAAGTAGGTCCATACATTGATAGGAACTAGGAAGTACAACACTATGAGCTAAAATAAGGAGAGCACTCCATGCAATTTGAATTATCATTTTCATTTAGGTGTCTTATCTACTAGCTAGCTAGCTGAACAAATAAAAGATTTCATAGGAGACATCGGTATCAGTGAGAATAGCTGTCAAATTAATTTAATTGACTACAATACTTCACATGGTTGAGTTTGTTTTCCATGAGGGGCGAAAGAGTTATGTAGCTACTGTGTACGGACCTACCCCTGTGTAATGTAATCTAGCTAGCTAGCTACATGCAATCTGATAGGAGTTTTGTGCAATGACTGTTTAAAAAACTTGCCATCAAAATATTAGCGTGGGGTTAACTTTACAACCTAAATAAACTGAAAACTCGGTTGTTGTAATAAAATGTACCATGAATCCACTTCTTAAAGATAATGTGCAATTATGGCCACTTGTTCTAAAAGTGGCGCTGATGAGCCGACACACACACCGCCGTGTTATGTAGCACCAAAGAAGAAGAAGTTTATTTTACGAATCGCAAGTTAAACGAGCGTGAATCGACAAGGTGAAAAACAGCGGAATATTTGTCTCAAAATTCTGTCCGTAAATCCAAGCAGATCAAGCGTGTCCTTCGATCGGCAAATGTAGATTCGCCAGTTCGCAAACCAAGCTTTTGATTTGTACATGTGAACATTGGAAACATATCTGTAAATGTTATTTGCATTTGTGAATATAATTTTTTGCATTCATCCAAATGATGATTTACGAAACAGTTGTTTGTGAGGTGTTTGTGTGTGGATGGAAAACACATACTTGTGGATTATTTTTACGAAACACAAATTGAGAGGTGTGTGTGTGTGTGGATGGTAAATACAATTGTGGATTATATCTACGAACACAAATTGAGAGAGGTGTGTGTGTGGATGGTAAATAGAATTGTGGATTAAACTTTTGTGCTTGTTTATTTTGGATAGAAATCTACCTCCATAGACCTCCAGCACTCATGTTTACGAATCACATGGAAATTCTATAATTTGCCTGTTGATACGTGTTAGAAAGTAGGTACACAGTATACAGCTGTAGATACGTGTTTGAAAGTAAGTACACAGTATACAGCTGTAAATACGTGTTAGAAAGTAAATACACAGTATACAGCTGTAGATACGTGTTAGAAAGTAAGTACACAGTATACAGCTGTAGATATGTGTTAGAAAGTAAGTACACAGTATACAGCTGTAGATACGTGTTTGAAAGTAAGTAAACAGTATACAGCTGTAGATACGCATTAGAAAGTAAGTACACAGTATACAGCTGTAGATACATGTTAGAAGGTAAGTACACAGTATACAGCTGTAGATACGTGTTTGAAAGTAAGTAAACAGTATACAGCTGTAGATATGCATTAGAAGGTAAGTACACAGTATACAGCTGTAGATACGTGTTAGAAAGTAAGTACACAGTATACAGCTGTAGATATGTGTTAGAAAGTAAGTACACAGTATACAGCTGTAGATACATGTTAGAAAGTAAGTACACAGTATACAGTTAGTAGTCTATACAGTGAGTATATCTTCATTTCAAATGAAAGTATAAAAGTGATTGTACAGGGTCTTTAAATGATGCTTCCCCCGATCAGTCCAACTCCGTTTATTCCTTTCTGCTCATGTCTCAGCAGCATAAAAAGAAGAGCCACTTGCTGGAGAGTTGGCGAGTGTTCTGCGAGCGTTCTGCAAGCGTTTCCATCCGATCCGCGTGACAAAGGTTCACACGGCCCCCCTCCTCTGTGTGCCCCCCTCTCCTGCGTTTCCCCCAAAGCTTTCCCAGGTTAATTAAGGGACCTTTTGTGGAACGGCACCATCCGGGTCGAAATTATTTTCAGGATCGAGGGTTGAGTGGGAGGGGAGGGGTCATTTATTTCTCCCTTGTTACCATTCAAAAAATAATTAGAAGCGTACTATGATAGTTCAGAGGCCATTGAACAGTGAAACCTGGCTAGCGTTTCCACAGGTCAGAGAGAGAGAGTGAGAGAGTGAGAAAGAGAGAGAGAAAGAAAAAGAGAGAGTTAATAAACGATGCCGAGTTAATGCCTGTTGAGTATTTATGGTCATTCTCCTCAGACAGGGCCTCCTCAAGTCCGGCAGTGAAATGAATGCCAAATATTTCTGCCCCAGGACGGCATGGCTCAGCGCAGCAGCGCGGGGCTCCTACGTCTCGGACCATAAACACCCGGCCGCTTTCGGGGAGAGAGGGGGGGGGGAAGAGGGAGAAAGAGAGAAAGCAAGAGGGGGAGACGAAGATAGAGAGAGCAGGAGAGCCGCTGCTTTTGTTTTCTCTCCAAAAAAACAACAGTCCGTGCCGAAGAAGAAAAAAGAATTCAAAGAAATCACTCATCATCACTTTTTTTTTCTTTTCACACTTGACTCTTGGCATCTTATATTTACGTATTTTTAATAATTTTTTAAATAATAGTTTATTATCTATCACTTTTTAGGGTCTGCTGTGTATTTTCGAAATTCCTAACTGGCAGGCTGAAGGTTTCCACTGAAGGGCAGCTAATGCCCAGTGGCTGATGGGTAATGAATGCGGGTGTCTAACGCATGTTCTGTGGCATTCAGATTTCCAGGTGTCGTTGATGCTTTAGTTTAAATGAACACTTTTCTATCTTTAGGGTGGCCAGATTTCCCAGAGGCAAATACGGGAATACCGGGGGGAAGGAGGCTATAGGCGCTACATGCACACACACAGTAAGTCAGTTAGTGCGTCAATCACAATCAGAAAACCCATTGGAAACACCAGGATGACCAAAACACAGGACAAATCATGGTATTTTAGAATCTAAAATACGGGACTGTCTCTGGAAAAACGGGACTGTTTCTGGAAAAACGGAACACCTGCACCTATCCATCATGTATGTACTGTACTCTGACATTACAGAAAAGACATTTTTTCAATGATAAATACTGAACCCCCCATTTTCAGCATTTAGACCCATCTGTCACTCATCCCGTCCTTCATGGTTGCCAGATTCTCTCATTGCTCCACAGACATCTCCCATCGTATCCCCCTTTCATAATCACAGGCTTATTTGATTCAATAAATTTGTGAGCATCGGCGGAAACAACATGAAATAAAGCAACGCTGCTCAAATCCAGGTCCCGCGGGCCACAGTGTCTGCAGGTATTTGCTCCAACTATGTACTGCACTACCTGACTTCACTGGTTACTTTACCACCTTGATTTAGGATGCATTCAGTAAGTATTAGGGTGCATCCTTCTTTCCTCCACTTCCACCTCCTCTACTACCACCTCCTCTCCTCTTTTCCTCCACTACCACCTCCTCTCCTCTTTTCCTCCACTACCACTTCCTCTCTTCTTTTCCTCCACTACCACTTCCTCTCTTCTTTTCCTCCACTATCACTTCCTCTCTTCTATTCATTCACTACCACCTTCTCTTCTCCGTTCTTCCACTACCACCTCCTCACCTCCTTTTCTCCACTTCCACCTCCTCTCTTCTTTTTTTCCATTACCACCTCCTCTCCTCTTTTCCTCCATTACCACCTCCTCTCTTCCTTTCTTCCACTACCACCTCCTCACCTCCTTTCCTCCACTTCCACCTCCTCTACTACCACCTCCTCTCTTCTTTTCCTCCACTACCACTTCCTCTCCTCCGTTCTTCCACTACCACCTCCTCACCTCCTTTTCTCCACTTCCACCTCCTCTCTTCCTTTCCTCCACTACCACCTCCTCAATTCCGTTACTCTACTTCCACCTCCTCTCCTCCTTTCTTCCACTACCACCTCCTCTCTTCCTTTCCTCCACTACCACCTCCTCTCCTCTTTTCCTCCACTACCACTTCCTTTCTTCTTTTCCTCCACTACCACCTTCTCGCCTCTGTTCTTCCACTACCACCTCCTCACCTCCTTTTCTCCACGTCCACCTCCTCTCTTCCTTTCCTCCACTACCACCTCCTCAATTCCATTACTCTACTTCCACCTCCTCTCCTCCTTTCTTCCACTACCACCTCCTCTCTTACTTTTCTCCACTACCACCTCCTCACCTCTTTTCCTCCAGCACCACCTCCTCTCCTCCTTTCCTCCACTACCACCTCTTATTTTTTCCTCCAGCACCACCTTTTCTCTTTCGTGCCCCAGAAACCCAGCTTTGTGTCCTAATCTAAGTGCTAAATCCATATTAATTCAATATGAATTGTGACATATGAATTAATGTCTAGACACGAACCACAATGTCAGGTACATTGTATCTGTATAAGCGAATACTTGAACTTTGCTTATAATGAAATCGCTTATATGAAATTAAACTACCAGTGGAGGTGAGGAGTGAAGAATATTGGGACACACCCTTAGTGAAGTCAGGTGGTGCAGCACATGGTTGGAACAAATACCAGCAGACACTGTGGCCCACAGGACCTAGAGTTGAGTAGCGCTGAAATATTATAATATATCAGTTTCCCAGAATGCCCCTGAGGTGCTTCCTTCTTCCTTTTTGTCTCCAACGCACAAACCTCAACGGAAGAATGCTTTTACCTTTCATCTGGCTGCAAACTGCACTTCACCCCTCCACCACTTTGCCTCTCCGTTTCTGCTGTTTATTGGGAAGGCAATGACTCTTTCTCTCTCTCTCTCAGTCTCTCCCCACAAGGTGATGGCCTCCCACTACTTCAAAGCCCTTCCTGCATGAACAAATTAAAACTTAAAAAACATTGTCAGTCATACTTCCTGTTTTTTTCCCCACATTGCTGTCTGTAGATGAACATTCAGGAGAGAATATCTGTGTGTCATTAAACCAATGACCTATTTCAGTCCGGATACTATTTTCTGGCACAGACTGAAGACTTGCATCTTCAGTCTGCTTTGCTCCCTTAACCCATTTTAGCTTCCTTTTCTTTCTTTCTTTCATTCCTTGGGTTTTCTTTTGGTGAGGATGTTGTAATGTTATGTTTCATTGCTCTATGGCGACCCCCACTGGTCGATCAGGCACGTGTGAAAGGTTTTCCTTCAACGCAGGTCTGTGTGAGCTTGGCTGTGGGCTGCAGTGTGAAAGGTCTTCCTCCAACACAGGTCTGTGTGAGCTTGGCTGTGGGCTGCAGTGTGAAACATCTTCCTTCAACGCAGGTCTGTGTGAGCTTGGCTGTGGGCTGCAGTGTGAAAGGTCTTCCTCCAACGCATGTCTGTGTGAGCTTGGCTGTGGACTGCAGTGTGAAAGGTCTTCCTCCAACGCAGGTCTGTGTAAGCTTGGCTGTGGGCTGCAGTGTGAAAGGTATTCCTCCAACGCATGTCTGTGTGAGCTTGGCTATGGACTGCAGTGTGAAAGGTCTTCCTCCAACGCAGATCTGTGTAAGCTTGGCTGTGGGCTGCAGTGTGAAAGGTATTCCTCCAACGCATGTCTGTGTGAGCTTGGCTATGGACTGCAGTGTGAAAGGTCTTCCTCCAATGCAGATCTGTGTGAGCTTGGCTGTGCTGCCGTGTGAAAAGAAGCAAGCTAGTGACACCAGTGTTTCAGAGAAGAATGGCGGATGTCTTGACTCTCCTGAAACGACAGTGGGGATTGTGCATGAACGCGGCTTCCAATAGTCAACTCGATATTCCCAATATTGGGAGCCCAATTTGTTATATCAAAAAAAAAAATTTTCCAAAGTTCTGTGGAAAAATATATAACAATTGTTAAAAACAAACAAACACAGCATCAGGTTCTAAGATGGCCCTTGCCAGACTGTTATATAAACACTCCATACTCACAACCAAAGGCCTTTTCCATATCTGATCCCTCATTCTTAGAAACAAGCTCCTGGAGCCTAGTAAGAATTCATGCTTTTCAGCGCTAATCATAGCGCTTTGTTTTTCACGCGGAGTTGACTTTGGAGCTCGTTTGGCATTGCGTCTGTGGCCGGGGCACCACAAAAACATGGTGTTTTAATCTCTCCCTGGCTGGAAGGGCCTCGATTGCCCGTTAGCGCTTATTTATTGAGTTAAAAATAAAGCCACTTTGTTATTTTCGTCTTGAAAAAGAATGTCAAATTTTGGCAGAGCAGAGCACCCTGCGCCATTTCTATTTATATGCAGCTGTGTGATTGGCTCCAGGGACGAACGGGACAATTCCCTTATCTGGGGGATAAGGTGAGGGTGTAGGGTGAGGAAAGGTTACTGACGGTGCATTAAAAGAATTCTGAATTCTAAATTTAAACCGATTATTCATACGGTCTTTTGTTGGCAGCTTTTTTTATGATTCTTGTATTGTTTTTATTTATTATATTATAAATGTCATTGGTAGCTTTTAACGTATGTACTTTTGTCACCTTTGAAGTATTCACAGGAGTATGTGGATATATTAGCATTTCAGAATTAATTGAATCAGATTTAGGCAAGTCGGTTGTAGAATTGAGGACAGCAGAGTGTGACTGGGCTGGACACATGGGTAATTTTAGTCACATGTCCGGCCCCTGACCCGTCTGTGAAGGTCAAAGAAAGCGGCGCATGCCATGCAGAATGAATCTTTGCCCGCCGATGAAAACCGGCACACGCTACGAACACAGCCTCAACGGCCCCTTCATCTTCCTCATCCTCACATATGAACATGAACACAATGGGTTTAATGGGGTCTCAATCAAATTAAACTTTATTATTAAATAAATCAATTTGATTTGTTTATAAAATTTTGCATGCAGCTTTTGAGGGGAAAACGACGAGTGTCGTCGCTCTTGATATTACCCCGTAGATGGCATTTCCTGTCAGGTCCCGAATCAGGGCACGGGACGGGACTTTCTGTTAAAGTCCGACTCAGGCCTGGGTTGCATCCCAATACTCGAAAAATGCACCCTCTTTCCTCCACTACCACCTCCTCTCGTCCACGCCCCGAAAATGGATCTTTGTGTTTTAATGTTACTGATTACATCTTAATTACGTATTAATGGTTACATATTAATAAATGTCTCGACGCAAACCGCAATGTCAGGTACATTGTATACTGTACATGCAAATACTTGGCAGAAACGTTCAGGCAGATTTGCATACTTCCAGGTAGGAGAGGAGTGGTAGTGGGGGAGTGGAGGAAAGGAGGTGGGGAGTGAAGAATATTGGGATGCACCCTTGGTCTCCTTCTCAGTCCACCTAGAGGGCAAACAGGGCTTGATTTAGGGGCATGAGGAGGTTGGGTGGGTGGGGGCCTATTTTAAGCAGGAGGTGGGGGTGTAAGGGTGGAAAGATTGAGGAGCCGTCACAAGGAGCCGTTTGTATGGGATGGAGAGAGCGAGGGAGGGAAGGATAGAGGGATGGTGATGGGTGGGGGCCTGTGAAGACATCTATATATATATATATTAACCAATAAAACAAAACAAAACAAGGCCTTGTTCAGACAACTTGCCAACCCAAATTATCCAATTCTACTGGCCGTTAACTCCAATCACCCCAATCCTACATGCAGTCAACTCCAATCACCCCAGTCCTACATGCAGTCAACTCCAATCACCCCAATCCTACATGCAGTCAACTCCAATCACTCCAATCCTACATGCAGTTAACTCCAATCACCCCAATCCTACATGCAGTCAACTCCAATCACTCCAATCCTACATGCAGTTAACTCCAATCACCCCAATCCTACATGCAGTCAACTCCAATCACCCCAATCCTACATGCAGTCAACTCCAATCACCCCAATCCTGCATGCAGTCAACTCCAATCACCCCAATCCTACATGCAGTTAACTCCAATCAACCCAATCCTACATGCAGTCAACTCCAATCACCCCAAGCCTACATGCAGTCAACTCCAATCACCCCAATCCTACATGCAGTTAACTCCAATCACCCCAATCCTACAGCGGATTCTCTTTTATTTGTGTGTTTGTTTGTTCTGTGGTTTTTTGCTGTTGTTTGTTTAATGTAGTTTACTTCCCATTAGAATAGTTGTATGCTTTATTTAATATTCACTAGGGGTAGTTGTCAAGTTGTCGAATGAGTGTGAACTTCCTGTTTCTCTTCAGTATACTTCTATACTATGCTTCTAGAGAATTACTGCATTTCGAACCCTGATCTTTGTACTTGTGTGTCTGTTGAAAGTTATTCTGAGAAAGACTCTGCTAAATACCAGTAAGGCGAGGAAAAAGAAAGTCTTTAAACGATACAATAAAATCAAGTTAAATCAAATAACACAGATTTAAAAAATAAATAAACATTTCCTCCACTGAGGTTCTCAATGCGGAGCTTTGCGAGTCGTGAGGAGCAGACGGCGGTCTGGGTTCGTGGGTGGGCTGCGTCTAACGGGGGCCGAGGTGGGACAGCGGTCTGGGCTCAGGACGGTATGGGGAGGAGTTAATACTGCAATACTGATCCAAAATCTTTTCAATACTGAGACCCATTGCGTTTTTAACTAACAGACCTGGGGGCCTGCACTTTAACACAGACTCACTCTATTCTTCCAATACTCTCTCTCGCTCTTTTTCTCTCTCTTTCTCTTTCTTTCTCTCTCTTAATCTTATTCTCTTCCTCACTCTTTTTTTCTCTTTCTTTCTTTCTCACTAGCTAAAATCAAAAACAGATGAATAGGACCCATTTGGCTCTGTGACGGGTGTTTTTCTGTAGTTAGCAGAGGGAATAAAAAACGGTTGGGTTAGCAGTGTGCTGGGCCGACGGTAGTTGTGCGGCTCAGATGTGGTCACAGTGACCCAGTTTAGCCGTTCAGACCAGGGGAGTCAAGCGGTCATGGGCCCTCAGAAGTCACAAAGTCACAAAGCCAAAATTTTGGGTTCTGAAAGGGTGACCGCTCCACAGCTTCAGCAGGGCTTTTAAAAGAATAAAAGTTCTGAAACGGGTTGTTTAATTTTTGGGAGGTAGAGCTTTCAGCGGTGTGAGTCACTGCAGTGGGGGTCAGGGGTCACATTGAATGCTGGGCTGTGTCATATTTTAAAATATCTCACCACTCCGGGAAAAAAAAAAGGAAAAAAAATCACACTGCTTCCTGCATTCTGTTACCGCGGCAATGGGGACTGACCAACTACAAAATTTGATATTTTCAGAGAAGTACCACAGAGCTTACGTTGAGCTGATTTTGTTTCCCCTCCCTCTGTCATCGCTTGAAATGAAAAAGTGAAACGCATTTTTGACAGCTGGAAAAGTAGAGAGCTGTAATTCCCAGATGAGTGTGTGTGTGTGTGTGTGTGTGTGTGTGTGTGTGTGTGTGTGTGTATGTGTGTGGATATGGTGTGTGAATGAGTGATTGCATGTGTGTGTAAACTCAGTGGGTGGAGAAGCAGAGGCATCAGTTCTGTTAAACATATCACTGTGGTTTTACATATATTGAGCGAGTGAATGAGGGAAGGCTTTCTTTAATTGAAATCCTGTCATGTAAAAAACAACAGAGAGCAGAGGGTCATGCTCTGAAAACAGAGCTCTGCTCGGCAAAACGGTCCGGCAGGGCCCTTCTGATTGGAGGAGGTTCTTTGGGTTTGGGGTGGTGTTGTTGGAATTAGCATACGTAATGAAAATCAATTTTAAAAAACCTGAAAAAGAAATAAGAGGCTAATACAAATGACACCGGTTATAAATGGCTGACAGCAGTAATATAAATGACTCTGGTTAAAGATGACTGACAGCAGTATTATAAATGGCACAGGTTATAAATGGCTGACAGCAGTAATATAAATGACACAGATTAAAGATGACTGACAGCAGTATTATAAATGACACAGGGTAAAGATGGCTGACAGCAGTATTATAAATGACACAGGGTAAAGATGGCTGACAACAGTATTATAAATGACACAGGGTAAAGATGGCTGACAGCAGTATTATAAATGACACAGGGTAAAGATGGCTGACAGCAGTATTATAAATGACACAGGGTAAAGATGGCTGACAACTGAAGTATAAATGACACAGGGTAAAGATGGCTGACAGCAGTATTATAAATGACACAGGGTAAAGATGACTGACAGCAGTAATATAAATGACACAGGTTAAAAGTGGCTGACAGCAGTATTATAAATGACACAGGTTAAAGATGGCTGACAGCAATATTATAAATGACACAGGTTAAAGATGGCTGACAGCAGTAATATAAATGACACAGGTTAAAGATGGCTGACAGCAGTATTATAAATGACACAGGTTAAAGATGACTGACAGCAGTAATATAAATGACACAGGGTAAAGATGGCTGACAGCAGTATTATAAATGACACAGGTTAAAGATGGCTGACAGCAGTATTATAAATGACACAGGTTAAAGATGGCTGACAGTAGTATTATAAATGACACAGGGTAAAGATGGCTGACAGCAGTATTATAAATGACACAGGTTAAATATGACTGACAGCAGTATTATAAATGACTCTGGTTAAAGATGACTGACAGCAGTATTATAAATGACACAGGGTAAAGATGGCTGACAGCAGTAATATAAATGACACAGGTTATAAATGGCTGACAGCTGAAATATAAATTACACAGGTTAAAAGTGGCTGACAGCAGTATTATAAATGACACAGGTTAAAGATGGCTGACAGCAGTATTATAAATGACACAGGTTAAAGATGGCTGACAGTAGTATTATAAATGACACAGGGTAAAGATTACTGACAGCAGTAATATAAATGACACAGGTTAAAGATGGCTAACAGCAGTAAAATAAATGACACAGGGTAAAGATTACTGACAGCAGTAATATAAATGACACAGTTTAAAGATGGCTGACAGCAGTATTATAAATGACACAGGTTAAAGATGACTGACAGCATTAATATAAATGACACAGGGTAAAGATGACTGACAGCAGTATTATAAATTACACAGGTTAAAGATGGCTGACAGCAGTATTATAAATGACACAGGTTAAAGATGGCTGACAGTAGTATTATAAATGACACAGGGTAAAGATGGCTGACAGTAGTATTATAAATGACACAGGTTAAATATGACTGACAGCAGTATTATAAATGACACAGGTTAAAGATGGCTGACAGCAGTATTATAAATGACACAGGGTAAAGATGGCTGACAGCAGTATTATAAATGACACAGGGTAAAGATGGCTGACAGCAGTATTATAAATGACACAGGGTAAAGATGGCTGACAGCAGTATTATAAATGACACAGGTTAAAGATGGCTGACAGCAGTATTATAAATGACACAGGGTAAAGATGGCTGACAGCAGTATTATAAATGACACAGGGTAAAGATGGCTAACAGCATAAATATAAATGACACAGGGTAAAGATGGCTGACAGCAGTATTATAAATGACACAGGGTAAAGATGGCTGACAGCAGTATTATAAATGACACAGGTTAAAGATGGCTGACAGCAGTATTATAAATGACACAGGTTAAAGATGGCTGACAGTAGTATTATAAATGACACAGGGTAAAGATGGCTGACAGCAGTATTATAAATGACACAGGTTAAATATGACTGACAGCAGTATTATAAATGACTCTGGTTAAAGATGACTGACAGCAGTATTATAAATGACACAGGGTAAAGATGGCTGACAGCAGTAATATAAATGACACAGGTTATAAATGGCTGACAGCTGAAATATAAATTACACAGGTTAAAAGTGGCTGACAGCAGTATTATAAATGACACAGGTTAAAGATGGCTGACAGCAGTATTATAAATGACACAGGTTAAAGATGGCTGACAGTAGTATTATAAATGACACAGGGTAAAGATTACTGACAGCAGTAATATAAATGACACAGGTTAAAGATGGCTAACAGCAGTAAAATAAATGACACAGGGTAAAGATTACTGACAGCAGTAATATAAATGACACAGTTTAAAGATGGCTGACAGCAGTATTATAAATGACACAGGTTAAAGATGACTGACAGCATTAATATAAATGACACAGGGTAAAGATGACTGACAGCAGTATTATAAATTACACAGGTTAAAGATGGCTGACAGCAGTATTATAAATGACACAGGTTAAAGATGGCTGACAGTAGTATTATAAATGACACAGGGTAAAGATGGCTGACAGTAGTATTATAAATGACACAGGTTAAATATGACTGACAGCAGTATTATAAATGACACAGGTTAAAGATGGCTGACAGCAGTATTATAAATGACACAGGGTAAAGATGGCTGACAGCAGTATTATAAATGACACAGGGTAAAGATGGCTGACAGCAGTATTATAAATGACACAGGGTAAAGATGGCTGACAGCAGTATTATAAATGACACAGGTTAAAGATGGCTGACAGCAGTATTATAAATGACACAGGGTAAAGATGGCTGACAGCAGTATTATAAATGACACAGGGTAAAGATGGCTGACAGCATAAATATAAATGACACAGGGTAAAGATGGCTGACAGCAGTATTATAAATGACACAGGGTAAAGATGGCTGACAGCAGTAATATAAATGACACAGGTTAAAGATGGCTGATAAGTGACACGGGTCAAAGGTCACTGATGGCAGTCAAGGCCTGTGTCCATTAACCCCCCCTCCCTTCACCAGAGGGGGTGCTTTTAATTGCAAGATTGAGCCTCATTTTTAGCCTATCACAGCAGCCACTTCCCTTTACTAGCGAAACTGGGTTCTAATGTTGCAGTCTTTGTTATTTTTGTGTTTGTTTTTAAATGAGCAATCTTAAAGTGGGGAGAGAGAGAAAGAGAGAGAGAGAGAGAGAGAGAGAGAGAGAGAGAGAGAGAGAGAGAGAGAGAGAGAGAGAGAGAGAGAGAGAGAGAGAGAGAGAGAGAGAGAGAGAGAAATAAAGAGATGAAGACAGAGAGAGAAATGAAGAGAGAATGAGAAAGGGGGAGAGAAAGACAGACGGGTGAGAGAGAAAAAGAGAGGGGGGGAAATAGAGAGAGAGAGAGAGAAAAAAAGTAGAGTGAGAAAGTAGTAGAAGGACAGAAAATGAAGAGAAAGAGACAGGGAGATGATATTTTTGGGGGTTCTATGGTTCTGTAGACCTCAGATGTTCCTCAGGGGCCTCCCACCTCAAATCACACTCTCACAAATGCGTAGAAGAGCCTGGATCATATTATGACGATTAAGCAATTTCGTAAACTTGGGCAACATACAACATTCATGTTGCATGAATGTTTATAACCACGTACGAGTAATCAAATCAAGTCAGCGACAAACTGACAAAAGCAGAAAGATTCACCCTCAGTTTTAATATGCGTTATGCAATCACAAAAATGCGACACTTCTAAAACTGTTAAAAAAATAAACCTAATAAATGAAAACTGATTCACATCTTTAAAGCTTAAAACACATCAAAGGGAACGCGAACACACGTTGTGTTCTACTTTGGCTGTTGTAACAGAAATAACTGCCAAAATTGCCCAGGGGGAAATGCCTTGCTGTGTCTCAGTAGTTCATAGATCTGGAGATTAATTTAAAATTTTTGTGTGGAGGGGGGTGGGGCCAACAGGGGGGGGGGGGTGTTATGAGGTCATGGTTTATGGGGGTGGCGGTGTATGAAGCAAAGGAAACCACAGATCATAGCATCGGCGGCGAGAGCATACACACTCTGTCTGGTATTGAGAGCGACACTGGCCACCATTGGATCATATCGGTTAGAGCAGAGATACTCAAACCCGGCCCTTGAATCTAAATCCGTTCCTGGTTTTCTTTTTTCCCAGGTAATTAACTGAACAATTAGTGCTACCGATTGGCCAGACTGTCTTCACACCTGACTCCCAGGTAAAGGGAGGGTGGAAAACCAGCAGTTATTGGCCCTCGAGGAACGTGATTTGAGTAAAAGGAAGTTAGAGTATCTGTGTTTCATCATACTTTTCTTTTTCTAAAGGTAATGTCCATCGGCTCTTCATGGGACATTTGCTGAAAACAAAAATAAAAACACAAAAATAATCTATAAATCTTATGACTAATCAGAATTAGAGTCATGAATCTAATGAATTCATAACTTCAATTCCACTTCATTGGATTACAAAGACGCGTATTCATTTTTTTCCCTAAGACAGTCTCAAGAGAAAGAACACAATATCTCTTTGTGCTTTTTTCCCAGAGAACATCCCATAAATAGCCAATTGTTATTTCAAACACAAAGGCTGACATTAATTAATTGGTGTTTGAAAGTGTTGGGAGGGTATGTGAACTATGGGCCTCATGGATGAAACATGCGTACAATCAGATTTGATCGTAACTGTGCCTAAGAACATTTCCACCAATATGCTGCCATTAATCTATTAATTTAATTAATTAATTTGTTCTTTGGCGCAATCAAAATGTGCGTGTGTTTGGAAACAAGCGTGTGAGCATATGCACAGAGGAGGGTTAGAATGGTTTATTATTTATAAGTTAAAACGCTTACACATGAATCGTGACTCCCACGCTGTTTTTCCAGAGGAATCTTTCTGAGAAACAAATGTAAGAAGAATTTGACAAAAGTTTTGTGAATGAGTCACTATGATCCTGGCCCAGATCTGTACTGTTCCTAACTGATCCAGGTTTCTAACTCAACCCACAATGCAAGGGGGCATGCTCCCTCTCACACCTGACCACTGAAGGTCATCATTTCCTATTGTGACCAGCTGCTGAACACTTTTGAGTTTCATGATTAATAACTCTGGGTGCCCTCTCTCTTATAAATTAACTTTATTTATGTATCAACTTATTGACTAACATGTAGCATTTTGTATTGGGGCAGAACAGAACGATAGAGAGAGAGAAAGAGAGAGAGAGGAAGAGAGATGTACAAAACAGAGAGGATAAGAAATAGACAGAGGGGGATGCAAACAGACAGACAGAAAGACACACTGAGACCTTTGGCATTTAGAAACCTAGCACACCATCTGTGACTGAAGTAAAAGGCAAGATTACTTATAAGCCCACAGTATGCAAATATGCCTACATTACCTGAAGGAAAACATGAACAAACATGTACAGGTTAATATGAAACACAAATTGGATGTATGCTGGCAGCAGTCACTATTTACATTTTAAGTAGGACCCGTCACACCTTTACCAGCCACAGGAGTGGAGAGAGAGCTTCATTAATCAGACGTTTTGAAGAGGGGCATGCTGGGTAATCACATTGAGTTTCTGTGTCTTTATTAGATGTTTGTTTTTATTGGCCCTCAGAGCACATTAACCAGGAAAGCATGATGTGAGTGAATAAAATAATTGGCTGTTTTATATGTTTATATATTGGCTTTTTTTCCACTGGAAACATGAAACAAAGGAGCTCATGATGTGTGCATGTGTATGTGTGTGTGTGTGTGTGTGTGTGTGTGTGTGTGTGCATATGCGTGCCTGTGTGTGGGTGTGTGTATGAGTGTGTGTGTGTGTATCTGTGTGTGTGTGCATGTGTGTGTGTGCATAAGTGTGTGTGCATGTGTGTGGGTGTGTATTTGTGTGAGTGTGTGTATGTGTGTGTGTGTGTGTGTGTGTATGTGTATGTGTATGTGTATGTGTGTGTGTGTGTGTATGTGTGTGTATGTGTAAGTGTGTGTGTGTGTGTGTGTGTGTGTATGTGTGTGTGTGTGTGTGTGTGTGTGTGTGTGTCTTTGTGTATGTGTGTGTGTGTGTGTGTGTGTGTATGTGTGTGTGTGTGTTTGTGTGTGTGTGTGTGTATGTGTGTGTGTGTGTGTGTGTGTGTGTGTGTGTGTGTGTGTGTGTGTAGAGATACAATGCCAAAGCAGCTCACTCACCAGTCAGGCAGCATTCCGGCGGGAGAATTAAAAGTCCCGCTCCGGTGTGGCAACCCAAACGCTGGCACGGTCACACGCTCCAACCAGTTTTTTTTGGGAGAGCGCCTGTCCCCTGAGGCGCTGCCAGCACACGTGTCCCCGCCCTCCAAGGTGCATCCTGTCAGCGCAGAGTGTCCCTATTCAAATGCATCTCATTTGCCTGTAGGCCTCTATCTCTTGGCACAAATTTGGAACTGCCATTCCTTTTTCCCTGTTACTCGCAGAGCATTATGGGATGGTAAGTGGAAGTAACACCTTCTGCATCACCAATGACTTACACCCCCCCCCACACACACACACCAGCACTGACATACACCTGCATGGAACTATAACCTAAATTTACATCGTAATTTCCATTTAGGCCTTTATCCAGACCACTTTATGCATGCACATTTTCACAAAGGTTTAGGTAATGAGCCGATTCATCAGTGCCAATGCTAGCAGTCAGTATATAAACCCGTGACCATACATTAAAGCGTGGATGGGGTCCCAGCCTCGTGGGTCGGTGTTTATGCAGGTTTTTGCTGCCACCAGTTACCCTGTCTCAATCAGCTAGTTAGTCACATACACCAACACCGATTCACTCATAAACTGGACCCCATTAAAACGCTACAATACATGCATACAGGCACAAGATCATTCATCCGCTGCTGTTCATATCGTGGAATGTAGCTAAAATATCAAATCATGTAAATAATTGGTGGCAGCAAAAACCTGCATATACCTATTGCCCATCCCTGCTGTACAGATTGGGAGGTTTGGCTTCCTGTACAGTTCAATATCTTATCCAAAAAAGGGCTGGTGTGGGTGCAGGTTTTTGTTTTAGCTCAGCACAACAACACCTGGTTCAACTAACTGTGATCTTCCATCAGGACCTTGATAAGTACAATCAGGTGCGGCTGCGCTGAAAGAGAAACCTGCACTCACACCAGCCCTTTTCAGGTGAGATTGGGCCCCCCTGTTGTAAACTGTGAGAATGAAACCAGCATGGCTTTTATACAGTCTAAGTAACCAGTGATTGAAGATTGTGTTTTCGGCGAGATGAACAACATAGCTGCTTTCTCACAATTTTAATTTAATTCGTTTTATATAGTATCAAAGTGACAAGTGAGCACGGCTAATATACACCATTCACAAGAGGCCAGTTAGCTATTAGTTGACATGGTGCTCTCCAGAGTTTGCAATCATGTGATGCGCTCTGGATTTTCAGTCGATTGGCATTTCTTGAGCAGACTACAGTGTGAGAGCACACATTGGCAAATGCATTTGTCTTCATTTTTAATAAACGAAGTATCAAGTGGTGAGCTATCAGCTTCTAAACTCTCCAGGCAAATCAGGCATTTCTCAGCATTGTGTGGGACGTGTGTTCTTACATCTATGGATAAACCTACAATATAACATAGAGTGCCGAAAGTAGGGACCAGAGGATCATACAGTTGTACCCTCAATCTCCACGCTACAGGAAACTTCATTCAAATCATGTACTGAGTCTACTGTATGGAGCCTAGCTAGGGGTAATCCTAAGTAACTACTGTATGGAGCCTAGCTAGGGGTAATCCTAAATAACCAACTCTCCTCTTTCCAGCTAGTCAGGCCTGCAGATTCTTTCTATATAACATCCAAATAATCCTCTTCCTCACCTCATACTCAACACGGCTCTTAGTCCAGGCCCTGGTACTCTCAGGCAATTGCAATTCCCTTCTTGCTGGTTTCCCTGCCTGTGCCACTAAACCCCTAGGACAGGGCTCCCATATGCAAAAGGTCTGTAAAAATCATATATGATCATACTTGCAAAGTTTTATAAAAATCATGTATTTTTGATTAGTATTATGTTATGTATTTGTATAATCTCTCAAGGGAGTACCATGTATGTTAGCGAACTATTTAATTTTAGTATTAAATGTATGTGCTAGTTCTCTACCACATATTTATTTTCTAAGTTTTATATATGGCATAAGTGATTTTTATCTGATTTTTACAGACCTTGTGCATATGGGGTGCGCAACGAGGACTGATCCATTTCAGGATTTTGTGCTAACCTGACATCTGTATAAGCACCAGCTCCAGCCGCAGACTGCGAGCGTATCCTAAGGTTTTACTGGGCTCAAGTGAACCAGCGTAGTTTATCGAGCTGTCAGGAAACTAAAACTAAAGTAATTGGTTGGAAGCAAAACCAGCAGACTCGTCGCTATGGGCGGGCCTGGGGGGGGTTTGTCCCCGCCCATACAAAACACTGTGATCATTTTCATACAAAACCGCAAGGTAATGGCGTGTAACGTAATACAAGGTAATGGTATGCAATATAATGTAATGTAGCTTAACAAAATTATATGGCATGTAATGTATGGCCATGTAATGGTATTTAATGGTATTTAATGTAATGGTATGTAATGTAATGGTGTGTAATGTATTGTATGTAATAGTATGTAAGGTAATGGTGTGTAATGTAATGGTATTTAATGTAATTGTAGTGGTTCGCGGCTGTTTGTTTTTTTTTTCTTTCGCGGCTCTCGTCCTGCTTTTACGATTGTTAATCAATCAGGTTTTTTCCACGTTCCGTTTCGTGGTTTGCCAGCCTCATTATTGTTATCACCTGGGCTTCTACGGGCGGGGTATTTAAGTTCCTTGCTTCCGCTTCTCCGGTGCTTGATTGTCTTACAAGATTGCATTCGAGCCAGGTATAGCCAGGTGCTAGCGACCTCCTGATAATAAACTTGGTTTATGTTCAGGGGGGACTTGCTATAGCTATAGCCCAAAAAAAATAATTCCCAATCATACTGACTGCGCCTGGTACTTTAATTCGTGTTTACCTTTTAGGGTTGTTTTAACGCACTTGTTCCTAGTTCGGAAATGCACTATGTACGTCGCTCTGGATAAGAGCGTCTGCTAAATGACTATAATGTAATGTCATGTAATGTACTTAATTGGGTATAGGATTATTTTTCCGCCTGGTAGCGTTCTGCGCTATCTATTTTGTACATTGCTGCTCTCTCGGAGACAGTCTTTGTACTTTTGTTTTGGTTTTACACTCTACCGGCTTTGAGCTAAGGTAGCCTAGAGTGTTCTTTTGTTTTACTTAGTTTTCCCTTTTTAGCTCACTACGTGAGCTCGGGAGATTTAGTTTGTATTCTACTAGTTTTCTAGTTCGCCCGTTTCGGTGGGGTTATTTTTGTTTTGGCTGTTAGCCTTAAAGAATTAGTTCTTAGTTGTTGTTTTTTTTTAATTGTGTATTTTTTTTATTGTCTTTTTTTTCTTTGCTTTTGTTATTTTCTCTCTCTGTTATTGGTCCTCACGGTTGTGAGCTGATTTGTTCTGATTTCCCCACCTTCGTGTTTGAATCTCCGAACCATTTAAAACCCATTACAGTAATGGTATGTAAAATAATGGTGTGTCATGTATTTGTATGTAATGGTGTGTAATGGTATGTACGGTAATGGTGTGTAATGTAATGGTATTTAATGTAATGGTATGTAATGGTGTCTAAGGCAATGGTGTTTAATGTATTGGTATGTAATGGTATGTAAGGTAATGGTGTGTAATGTAATGGTATTTAATGTAATGGTATGTAATGGTGTCTAAGGCAATGGTGTTTAATGTATTGGTGTGTAATGGTGTGTAAGGTAATGGCATGTAAGGTAATGGTGTGTAATGTAATGGTATGCAAGGTAATGGTGTGTAATGTAATGGTATTTAATGTAATGGTATGTAATGGTTTCTAAGGCAATGGTATGTATCGTCTGTTCTGTAGTCCCTCTCCTGCTGTGCTCTATCTGAGCCCCGCCCACTTCTGTCCCACTTTTCCTGGCATCGCACTGAAAACATTTTCTTCCTCACTGTTTTTTAACTTCTCTGCTAAAAAGGGACTTTTTCATCTGAATCAAACTTGCCACAAACCTCCACATTTTTTTTCTCATTCACTCCTTTTTTCCTCATTCCCTCCTTTTCTTCCAGTTGACCAGTCTTCATCAACAGACCTTGAAGGAATTAAAATTGCACAGAGTCCACCACATCCCCACAGGAAAAGGATTTTTAGTTCTGAATGATTTAATTTGCTGAATCACACACAAACAAGCGCACACACACACACAAAAACACACAAACAGACACACATACGCACGCACACCCACAAGCACACACACACACACACATGCAACTGAATATCCAAAACTTTACCTCCAAAGTTTTCTTTTGGACGCAGCATGACATTTTTATTACGTGGATGAAATAGAGCATTTCGGTGGGAGAAGAAAACAGCGGATATTGAGAGTGGGAGAAACATGGGAGGCGCTGTTTATGTGAGCTGCTCTGAGTGAGCCTACGCAGTTTCCTTTGAGCCTCGTCTCTCCGAAGAGACGAGAGAAAGACCGCCCCGCCCTTGGAATCCTTCGCCGCATCAGTGTTTAGCAATGTGCTGATGCTTTATTTCCAAACTGCAAGCGGCGCGGCTTAGAGTTACACACAGGAAAACAGGCCGAGTGACTTAAAAAACGAGACTGAGATGCAAAGAACCATGCTGAAGCAGTGCAAGAATGATGATGAACCAACGTTTGAAAGCCTTTCATTTTAAACTTTAAGAATGTGCATGTTGTAGTGTTTTTATATTATCCAAAAGCAGGGTAGCACAGAAAATATCTAAATAAAAGTCTTTCATTCAAAAGTCTACAATAATGGTCATTTCTCTCTCTCTCGCTCTCTCTCTTTCTCTCTTTTTTTCTATCTCTCTTTTTTTCTCTCTTCCTGTTAGAGGATATGTACACCTGCTTTCTATTTGTTCAGCAATAACCAATTAAGTCAATAAAATATTATTTGTGCGGTGGTTGAATAAGTGAGTTGGTCTTTTTTTATCTATAGGAGGGGAAGCCTTTACAGCACGTGAGATTCATCCAGGGACCAGCCTCTGGGTGTGGGGGGGACCCTCACTCTGTACCCTGTCCCAGAGGGAGAAGCGAGAGGGGGAAAGAAAGAGAAAAACAGAGGGAAGAGAGCCAGAGGAAGAGGCATAAAGAGATGTTTGTGGTGCACATCCCATTCCTGTAAGGTCAGAGGTCACAGACAGAGGTGAGAGGTCACAAGGAACTGCAGGGCATTTAAAGTGGGCCTTTGTGCTGGCAGGTTGAAGGGTGTGATGATTATGGGGTTGCGGGGGGGGGGGGGGGTATTGACCATGGACACTGTTTACAGCTCCCACTAAACACTGCTGTCTTGTGCAGTAATGTCCCTGGTACACAGTGACATGTTCAGTGTTGTTTCAGCACTGAGTTTACATTAGTCAAATAAGGACAAAATGCACTGTATCAGAGTAAAATGCACTTTACTAATGTTGATCCAACACTAAATATGTTACTGTGCACAGCAGAGACACACTGACGTACGTGCATATACAGTATCTGATTAATATGAGCAGCAGTGCCAGACCGGGCTAACAACATCTTCAGTTAGCGAGTAAAAACGCAACATCGCTAAAGCACGAACGATGTGAGCATAGCAAGTTCTGTCAGGAAACCCTCGCTGGTCATCTAGGAGCCACGCATCTCATACTCAACCAATCACATGCACACACCTCTAATGGAAGGCCCCTTTTTAAACCAATCACATGCACACACCTCTAATGTAAGGCCCCTTTTTAAACCAATCACATGCACACACCTTTAATGGACCGCCCCTTTTTAAGACAAGAGTCAGACCTCCTTTTGCTGCTCATTTGTGTTGCTGACCTCATTTGCTTCGGCGTTTCTGCGTTAAATTTGTCCGATCACCCTCCACCACCCCAGCTTCTACCTGTTGTTTGGATCTGCTTTTGGTACGGGGGGGTTTCTGGTCATCTCCTGTTTAGCAGGGAGTTGCCTGTGCTCAAGAGTAGTACCTAAACAGATCCAGTCAGCGCCAAACCAAAATAATTATGCAGCAGTCATTCATTAAAACATGTTATCTGAATATGTGAGTTGCCCTGACAGAAATGCAAGTTAACTATGCTAACTAAGAAACCCTATAAGTTTTAATATGAACATAAAGCAGTTTGTTCTTCTTATTCTTAATGAGAAAGCTCAGGAATGGGAGGGATGTCATTACGGCGAGCAAAAACCAATGAGGAACTAATTTTCTCTCCACTTGCTCTAGTCACATTAAACTCAGTCAGCTTCCTGGAATAACAGTCTGCTCCATGAAGACATTATTTTCCCCAATGTTGGGTGAAAATGTTGGCTAATCAGAACATTTTCATTG
>CM040405.1:64142137-64179637 GCA_022702515.1 Ilyophis sp. 1 JC-2022 | reverse complement strand
CTTCCTCCAGTCAGTGCCTCAGTCACAAACGCTGAGCCGAGCCACGCGTTCCTGCGTGACCACCTGTGCATTCCTCGGTGCATTGTGGGTAGGGGGAGCGTCGTGGGGCTGTGAGACTGAAGGCAGAGAGTTCCGGAGTCTGGCGGTTGCGAGTTCGACCCCAGGATTGGGCTTAGCGGCCGCACGCTAGATCACTACAGCCCCAGGCCAGCCGGTACAAATGACTCTGTTGTGGTCGCAGATTACTTCTGCTGTCTTGTGTTTGGAGTCTAATTTTGACAGCGGCAAAATGAATTGCGCCTGGTAGTAATCGGTCTCTTATGAAAAAGAAAAGTGTCACAGCACAACGGAGGAGACTGTTACAGCTCAGCTGCCCCTGACCCAGACATAGAGGTCAGAGGTCACCAACTATTAAGTCATCCAGACCAGTGCATTGTGGGAGCCCTTTTAATGGAAGATGGGTTTTGTTTTTTTTTGAACGTTCTGGGGAGCAGTCTGGTCAAAGTATGTTGGAAGACTAAAATATGATATGAACATTCAATCATCCCATCCTTCTTCTTCTTCTTCTTCTTCTTCTTCTTCTTATTATTATTATTATTATTATTATTATTATTATTATTATTATTACAAACCTTGGGATGGCAGGTATGCCATTTGCCAAGTTATGACTTGGCGGGGCATGCCCCATACTTATAAAGTGCAGACAGTTTGTCATTTTTCAGGGTTTCCTACAGAACTAACCACAATGACCACAGACTTTCAGCCCTTAAAAACATTAACTTCTGTATGTTCTGACCTCACAGAATTCAGGTACAACTTCACACATCCACACAATAATGCCGCAAACTTGGGTTATTCACACATCCACACAATAAAGCCCCAAACTTGGGTTATTCGCACATCCACACAATAAAGCCCCAAACTTGGGTTATTCACACATCCACACAATAAAAGCCCAAACTTGGGTTATTCACACATCCACACAATAAAGCCCCAAACTTGGGTTATTCACACATCCACACGATAAAGCCCCAAACTTGGGTTATTCACACATCCACACAATAAATCCCCAAACTTGGGTTATTCACACATCCACACAATAAAGCCCCAAACTTGGGTTATTCACACATTCACACAATAAAGCCCCAAACTTGGGTTATTCACACATCCACACAATAAAGCCCCAAACTTGGGTTATTCACACATCCACACAATAAAGCCCCAAACTTGGGTTATTCACACATCCACACAATAAAGCCCCAAACTTGGATTATTCACACATCCACACAATAAAGCCCCAAACTTGGGTTATTCACACATCCACACAATAAAGCCCCAAACTTGGGTTATTCACACATCCACACAATAAAGCCCCAAACTTGGGTTATTCACACATCCACACAATAAAGCCCCAAACTTGGGTTATTCACACATCCACACAATAAAGCCCCAAACTTGGGTTATTTTGCTTATTCTTCTTCTTATTATTCTTGCAGCTGAATTTGTCATCAAAAATTATCCATACCCTCAAACAATAATTCTCCCCATTGGATAACAACATCTCATCTGTCGACGGCAATAGGTGATTTGAGGTGAAGTACATGTCTATTGACCCTAGTAAGATGTAAAATAGGCCTTAGCAATGAGCTCCTGCTTTGTTTGATTGTGGTGGGGTGAGAATGCAGCCTCTGTCACACATGGTTTTTTAAATTGCATTTATTTCCATGGAGCTCTAAGCTGTACTGGCTTAGCCTCTTATGTTAAAAAGTACCCTGAAAACACATGGTAAACTATATTGTTTCACAAAATTATAATACGAGTTTATGGCTTTTTTTTTTTTTTTTTCAAGAAGCAGTTTGAGAAGTACACCCGTCTAATGTTCCCCAGGCTGAACTTGTTCTGTCTGCAAAAATGTTGTACGATATTTCCTGATACTTAAAATGCATAGGGGCCAGATGGCTGGGATTCAGGACCTGTCGTGACCCCAAATTATAAAGCCATGCTTTTTATTCCCCTGTTACCCCACCCCCAAAATTCTCCACTCTGCCCCACAATCAACCCCACCACATTTTTAGAGTTCTTACACTCCTGTTTTATAGAGCACTGTTCAGGCTCATCGACCCTGCTCTATGTTTTTGTACCGCTTTCCCTGTTTTAGAGAGAGCAGATATCCCTGCTGTGTCGACCGCGCACGGCTAATAAAGTGACACACTGAGACCCTCAGTTCAGACACCGCTGCAGGTTACAGGCCTAGCTGGGCGAGGTGGACGGCGCATGGCAGCGATGGCTTTAAGCGCAGAGAGCAGCGCACTAGGCTTTAGGCTTATCATTCGATAGAACGAGGCATTAGGCTTATCATTCGATAGAACGAGGCATTAGGCTTATCATTCGATAGAACGAGGCATTAGGCTTATCATTCGATAGACTCCGAACGGGGGCGGCGGTATGGCGGTTAGCGTTGTCGTCTCACAGCACAAAGGTACCGAGTTTGAATCCTGGCCAAGTGCCTTTATGTGTGGAGTTTATGTGCACGTTTTCTCCAAAGTCCAAAAACATGAAGGTTAGGCTAAATGGAGACTCTAAATTACCCATAGGTATGAGTGTGTGAGTGAATGTTGTGTGTGCCCTGTGATGGATTGGCAACCTGTTCTGGGTGTATTCCTGCCTCTCACCCAATGCATGCTGGGATAGGCTCCAGCCCCCCTGCGACCCTAACCAGAGATAAGCAGGTTCGATAATGGACAGATTGGTGGATGGACTCCAAACTGGACACTGCGGTGTGGCTATAACCGGGAACAAAGGCCTGCTGGGATACCTAGCAACCTCTTCTCCTGTCAGTCTGCACTCGAATTTGGGTCTCTCAGCGCCATCCCCCTTTCACCCCGCTCACCTCCATTACCCTGATCCTACCACCACCCCCCCCATGCTCTCCACCCCATTAATGCCAGACTTAGCAAATAAATAAAATAGTTCAGTCTCTTTACACCCTTCCCCAGCCCTCTGTGCTCCCTGCAGATGAATAACACTTTTCACTGGTTTTCCAGGCTGAGAGCCGGTTCTGTTTAGATGCTCTTTGAATTAGAGCACATTGAGAATAACAAACTCCACACATGAGCACACACACACACACACACACACACACACACAAACAAACAATCACACACACAAACACACACACAAAAACAAACACTCACACAAACTCAAACTCTGTTTTTTTTTTTTACAGCTTCATACCTTTGTTTTCAGTTTTTTTTCTTTCTCTGTACCTCTCTCTTTCTCTCACCCTCCATATCTTTCTCTGTACCTCTCTCTTTCTCTCACCCTCCATCTCTTTCTGTGTACCTCTCTCTTTCTCTCACCCTCCATCTCTTTCTCTGTCCCTCTCTCTTTCGCCCACCATCTCTTTCTTTCTTCATCTCTTTTTTTATTTCTGTATTATGTTTCCCTCTCTCTTGATCAAATAAACCTCTTAAGTAGAATTTGTAAATTGAATTCAGTTTTATGCTAGAGGCTAAACTAATTCTATATTGTAACGAGAGCTTCAGGCCAAGTTTGAACTGTGGTCTAGGCTTAACCTAAACATGGCCCCAGCATTGCTAGCAGGCTAACTGAAAATGAGGAAATTTTCTTTTTGTCAGATATTCAAATTTCAATAAAAACAGGTCATGTCCTAAGCAACCAAATTTCTTCGGTTGTTTTATTGATAGTCGCTGCATGGGAATTTAATCATTCGATTGGAACGGAGTAATAACATGACGAAAAGCTTCTAATTAACATACCAATTAATTCAACTGATTGGAAAAACAACCACAGCCATACCCCCAACATTCCATGTGCCTTCACAATGAGCAGACACTTGTGTAGGCATCTCTGGCTCTTGCCCAGGAAGCGTGAGGCTGAGGGAGGGGCGGGGGGGGTGAGGCTGATATATAGCATACAGGCCCGCAGCACTAATAACAATATTTTATTTTTATTGCGACAGAACGAGTGGGAGAATCCAGTTATTCCAGTCGCGGGTAACAGACGTGCAAAAACAACCATCTTTTGCTTTGTCTGGCTGCCACAAAGCCCTGCGGTTGTGCTTCTTACAACCGGCTTGAGCACTGCCCTTATTATAGAGGGCACGAGTACAGATCCCGCCACCCGTCGGAGTCAAAACCTCTCTTACAGAGAAGCGCGGCAGCCCCAGGGGGTGGGGGTGAGGCTGAGGGGGGCGGGGGTGAGGGTGAGGGGGTGGGGGTGAGGCTGAGGGGGGCGGGGGTGAGGGTGAGGGGCTGGGGGTGAGGCTGAGGGGGGCGGGGTTGACACCGCTTGCCTGTCACAGGTTTGTATATGCCCTCAACACCCAGTTTTAATTAAATATATCACAGTATTTTAATATTTTTTGTTCTGAAAATTAATTTTTGTGTGTTAGCGCTGTTAGCGGTTGCTCCACCGCTATGGGTATGTACAGTAACGTGTACATTCTTGAATTTAAATGAATGGAAGATAAGCAAATTTTCAAATAGCAGTTTGGGGCAGCACCCACCTCAAAGGTAAGGGGTGGGTGGGGCGGAAAAAAGAGCGGGAACTTTATAGCACACGTTTGCCACACTGCACTGTGCTCTGTGATATCATGGGGAAAGAGCCAAATTCTTCCATAAATCTAATTTTTCTGTTTTGGACACTGGACATGTTTTTAAGAGGTTTAATATCACAGGCGTGTAAAAACTTGGTCAACATTCTATTTGGATGTCGGTATAAGTGGACATGCACACACACACAACACACACATGTACACACACCCACACATACACACGTACTCATAACACGCACACACACACACACACACACACACACACACAAGCACATTCACCAAAAGAGCAAAAATATTTACTCAACGGCTGTTTCAGGAGGAATTTTTGTTAATTTGTAAAAATCTGCCCTCGGGGGCCCAACAGTGGAGCTCTGAGACATACAACTGAAGCTCAGAAGCTGGCAAAGGGCCAGGTACCATCCAAGGGATAAAAGACTCTTTTACATATGGAAGCAAAATTACAGAGAGAGAGAGAGAGAAATATAAAGAAAGAAAGAGAGAGGATGACCATTACCATACAAAGTCGTTTTTAGGCCTGGTCTCTAAGAGGCAAGAAAGTACCAAGTATTAGGGTTGGGTGGGGGGGAGTATCTTTCTGTCACCCCTAAACCTACCCGCACCCACAACTGATGTCCAGTTGGTCACTGAGGATGGATGACTGGCAGGGTGCCCAGACTCAAACAGTCTACATACAAGGCGTTTTCTGAAAACAAAATGTGCCCACCTAGCAGGCTAACTCATGTCTATAAACTACAATTGAAATGGCGGCATAGGTTTAACATCGCAGAATCCATAAGAGGTAGGCAGAGCACTCAAAAACTGTACTCAGATATAAATATTGTTACTTTAGTGGAAAATATATTAAATTAAAGGTAAAAGTAGCCCTTCTAAAAAATTACTTGAGTGAGAGTGAAAAAGTATCTGGTTTAAAAACTTTTTTTTTTAAATACTCAAGGGCAAGTTACACATTTGATAAATATGCAACATTTTATTTGGAACCTTTTTAACTGCCAAGTGAAATGTCTTCCATATGTATTCCACACGTGAGCCTGATTCACATATTTTCCACAAGACTCCCTTGCTAAGCTAAACAGACTTCGCTGCCATGCTTTTCAAACCACAAAATTAGCGACCGCTGAAGCCTTGCGCCTCTGCTGCAAGCAGAAACATAGTTGGCCGTTGATATCATAGATAAGTTAATTATCTTAACAAAGTTGTAACGGCATATAAAATTATATTTTTGTCAAACTCTGACCACACTGAAATTTGTTGAAATTAGTAGGCAGTAGTTTTCCATTTTTGTATTGATAGTTGGTTCACTAACATTTGCCAGCAACTTGCAGGTCAGAGTTAGCTGTGTATGTATCATGCCATCCACAGGTAATGTTTACTCATTTTTCTGGAACACACATCCAAATCTGGCTATCTACCTGTGGAACCATAACTGACTATCAATATTAATATAGTCCCCCAAGTCAGTTTTCATTCAGCTAACTAGCCATGTTAATATTTGCTCAGAAGAGACAATAATTAAAAACAAATGATCTTGCAAGTGCTTCCTGATCGATATTTCTTTATACTGTATAAAAAGAGGAGTTTCTGTTTTTTTTTGTGGATTATGTAGTTTATAGTTTGTTTATTTATGTATTGGTTTATTTGTTCGGTTTTTGTGTGATTATATAGCTTATGGTTTTTCGTTCTTTTTTTTCCCTTGGTTGATTATGTCATTTCTGGTTTTGCCTTTGTTAATTGTACTTGGGGTGTGTTATGTTGTGATTAGGTTTGGTATGCTTTGTGTTGTTGTTGTGTTGGTATGAGTGTAGGTCTTTTTTGGTGTGTAGCTTATAGATGTGAGGATGTGGGGAGGTGAGGAGAACAATCTACTGGAACCCTAACCTTTTAAATATTTTGGAAAGAAAAAAAATAGATATAATAATGATAATAATTGCATATTTAAGTTTAACAGGTGTACGGTCTATATTTATCCCAATGATTACGATATACTAAATACAAATATCCCCCCCCCCCCCCCCACAATTCCTCCGATACCTCTCAGGTGTGGATTTATGAGGGATAAAGGAGGAAAAAAAGAGAAGTTTCTGGATGATATCCAACCAGCTTTTCATACAGTGTTGGACGATTGGATTTTGGGACGGAGGGAGTAGTTCCAGGGAACAGAACTTCGGAATGTTACTAGGGAAATTAAAATTGGTGATACAAAAGCCCGCCGGTTACATGGACGATGGGACGTAGCCACTGAAAATTCCGCCTCATTCAAAAAAATAAAATAAAATAAAAAGTCCCAAGGGATTGGTTTAAATTTTTAATATAGACTGTGGATTGGTCAAAAGAGCCCATTCAGTCCATGACCTAGTCACAGTCCAGCGGCTTGCAGCCGGACTCTGCTGCTATATTTAGGAATGTCTGGTGGTGGAGTCCGCTCCCCTCCTCCTTCCTCTCACATCCGCTGCAGAGTCTGCTGGAGAGCCTCTCCAGAGAGGGTGGAGACGGAAGGAGGGAGAGAGAGAGGGGGAGGGAGAGGAGGCGATGGAGAGAGAGAGTGAGAAGAGAGGAAAGCAGGGCTGGTTCTAGACTGCTTTGATTGTGGGGGCATGAAGAGATGTTGGTGGGGCACAAAGGGGGACGAAGTAGCGGAGTTCTGGGGGTCCTTCCCCAGAAAATTTTGAGCCTTTTAAAACTAATTTCTTGCATTTCTACACAACCTCACACAGAGAATTTTCGAAAATAAAGTGTTTCATTTATGAACATTTTGAAGATTTTTTTTTTTTCCAAAGCCCTAGATGAGATTTGAGATGCTTTCATATAAAGCTAAAGTATAGGCTAATCAGTATATTAGTGGATAAGATAATTGTATTACATTTTAAACCCACCCCCCTCATCTTATAGGAGGACAACTTTATTTATGTCCAATAATACCAAATCATTATCTAATCTTATTTGGAAACAAGTATATTAAAGATGAGCTATATTTCTTCATCATTTCAGTCTCTTTGTGCTATTTTCTATATGAAACTACGTTACTGTAACTGGCTCATCATTTTCATTTATATTTTAGCCATACTCTCCCCCCTCCCATATGGAGGACAACTTTATCAATGCCCAATTAAATCAAAATATTATAGAATGTTACTTATTTTTTATTACTTATTTCTTCATCATTTCAGTCTCTTTGTGCTATTTTACATTTACATGTGAAACTAAGGTACTGTAATTGGCTCATCTTTTCATTTATATACAGTATATATATATATATATATCATTTTTTTATATAGGCTATATTTTATGCCTGAGACGCCGGGGGGCTTGCCTTTGTTGACGGCTGCCGTTTCACAGTGAGAGTTATAGAGAACGTGCAGCCAGCTAATGCAATGCTGCAGATGTTCCGCAGAATCGCAGCTAACAACTAGTACTTTATGTACTAAGCAATCTATTTAAAACATAGGGAAGTGTACGTGTGTGTGTGTGTGTGTGTGTGCATGACTTCAATGGCGGAGATGTTTTTACGAGTCCACAGGCTGCGTTGCTTTGATGACCAAAACAGTGTGCAGATGTATACGTGAGCGAATGCCAACTAAAAGAGCTTTCGTCCAAGCAAAGCATTGCAGGAATTTGCATTAAATTTTTCTTGGCCCCTACCTGTATAAGACATGGGCGCTAAGCAACTGAGATATGCGTGACACGGCAGTCTATAACAGCCTATGCTCTTTGTGTTTGTTTTAGCTGCAATTACAGTAATGATGCTGCCAACTTTTGAGTGTTTAAAATATTTTCAATTTGCATTCAGAATGTACAATTAAGGGAAAGCACAAGACATTTGCCTTTTCCCCAAAAACCAAAAAGTCCCACAAGTCATTTATTTGGCGTTGGGTGGTGGAAGGGGGTGGTGGGGGGGTGTTTGGAGAGGTGCAGGGGCGGTGGCGGAAATGCCCCCTTGCTGTTTTTGGAAGACCTAGAGTTGCTGGGCCGAAAAAATAAATAATGATAGAACTGAGGCAGTTGTGTCACGAACATTTCTGGAAAAGGTAACAAAACAATGAAAAGCTGGTTGCAAATCTGTCCGCAGCCGTGAACGCATGAGACAGAGAGGCTCTGACGCCATGACAAACACAAAGAGCATAGGCTCTAACGCCATGACAAACACAAAGGGCATAGGCTCTGACGCCGTGACAAACACAAAAAGCATAGGCTCTGACGCCGTGACAAACACAAAGAGCATAGGCTCTGATGCCGTGACAAACACAAAAAGCATAGGCTCTGACGCCGTGACAAACACAAAGAGCACAGGATCTGACGCCATGATAAACACAAAGAGCATAGGCTTTGACGCCGTGACGAACACAAAGAGCATAGGCTCTGACACCGTGACAAACACAAAGAGCATAGGCTTTGACGCCGTGACAAACATAAAGAGCAGAGGCTCTGACGCCATGACACTTCCATCGCTCGGCTGATTCGCGTCATGTTCCGCTCACAGTTGTGCTTCAGCCCATTAGGAGGGATTTGTTATTGGAGGAGGAGAATTATATTATAAATGGCACGCTCCCGCTCACCCTCCGCTGACAACGAGATCACCCGCCAGGAAAACAGAAAAGAGACGACACAGAAAACTTTAGTCTCATTTATTTTTTATTTTTTTATTATGTTTAATTTTTATTCTGTCACTTTTTTATTTTTTCATAGAAAAGCCATCATATTTTTCATACATATAAGCACACTTTGTTTAAAAAAAAAAAACAGAAAAAGAGGGGAGGGGGATGAGACAATGACACTTTCCCAAAGTAAACAGGGAAAAATGAAAATCATATTGAAAATATTCCAAATATTTCCAGTCCCTCATATTTAGATTCCAGTTCAAGCTTTCTGTTCATTTGTTCTTTTGCATATATTGAATATACATTGGATAGTTCTACAAGCATTTCAGCCGATGCAAGCGTTAGCAGTGGTGCTACTTAGCAAGCTGTGAACAGGGAAGGCAGAGGGCCTATATTAATGAACTATTTTGAACCTTTAACTACCTTAGCATTTTTCACGATAATTATTTTGTAGTGTTTCAACAGGTTTAGTTTCTTTTCAGGTTGGTTTCAATGGGGTAACAAACTGAAACCGATCTCTGCCATTTGCTAAAAATTGCCATTCACCAAAATCATTTAATGTAAACACAACCTCATTGTTATAATCAAATGTTTCATGTGAAATTCTTATGTGTAAACTGTTTGCTAGTTATGAAAGTAAAACGGGTTCAGAACAGTTAGATATGCTACAGTAAGCTCTCAGTCTCCCCTGTCTAATGCTCATGGACAATGTGCATTTCAATAAATCTGCTTTCAGGAAGGATAAGAGCAAGAGAGAGAAAGAGAGGGGATGGAGACAGGGGACTGCTGGGAATGAAAAGATGACAAATAATGATCCTGACCTAGAGGACAAGGGCAATACATCTCCTTAAAGAGGCTAACCAGCAGCTGTATTCATCTCTACTCCCACTCCCAAAATATCAGTCCCCTCCTGGCCTTATCTGCTACTTTTTTATACAAGACAACCCTCTCTCAAGCCTCATGTCAAGCTACTCGTGACAGACTCTATGAATAGGATTTAAGGGTTGCTGAGTGGCTTGACTGGGGCCGGATTGGGGTTATCAAAACAAATTCAGGAGAGATTTATTAAAATCCAGTTTGGCTACGTGCTTTGTGACATCATTCAACCAGACCGTGAAGTGAATGGTGTCTTTCTCCATTGTGACATCACTGGACCAGCCCTGAATGGTGTCTATGTCATTTGTGGCATCACTTAGCCAGGCCCGACTGGTGTTTTTGTCCTTTGTGACGTCACTCGACATCACAAATGAATCCTGCAACATAACTGGATCAGACCTGGAATTAAGTCTATGTTCCTTCAGGCTAATCAGCGCATGCGTAGTGCAGGACCACTCAAGCGAATGGAACAGCTCGTGGCCAAGTGTAAACCAGGCCGATCCCCTTGTTAAGCTCTTGAGGTAACCACAGTCCCTCTCTTTCCCTAGGTTTTCTCATTCCTTAACGGTAAACACCATTGGCAGAAAATTTACAGAAAACAGCAGCGTAGCAGGAGTATTTGAGCACGCTCAGTGATGCTGTTGGGCAGTAGTTTGGCCGAGGTAACAGCAATCTAATCCCAGAGGGCACAGTGCAGTCATGCCCTTGAGGGTTCTACCTTATCTAAAACACTCCAGCAAATGCCCAGCTGTGTAAATGCGTGATATGCCGAAATTTCAACTACGTTAATCACACTGCTAGAGGGTGCCTAAGAAAAAGCAAATAACAGAAACTGATTAGAGACTATTTTAAAAATATTATTCTTTAGTTTTTTTTCCCCCATTGTAATATGGAATGAGATTCTGCAGATCCCAAACTAAAAATGTACTAGAAGCACTGACATGAAAACGTGCATGTGTGTAGACATTTTTGTGCCAAATAAATGAGAATGTATCACGTCTTTTTTTCAGTCACTTTTTTTTGTTATTGTTGTTGCATACCCGTACGTCATTCCACTCCATTAGTAATCTTTAGTAATCAAAAGTAATCTTCTCCTTTTATGTTAGAAAATTATACATTTTTCCATAGATTCCTCAATAAGATTTCCAGATTTCATATTCAGATTTCATGCCAATGTCATTGGTTAATAAGGGACCAGGTAAAGTTCTGGCCAGCCCCATAAGAACAAAACATGAGTCCTCAATGCAGTGAGCTCTTATTTGAGAACACCACTGTGAAGTGTGGGTCTGAGTCCTTTAGCCCAGTTCTCTCCATATACAACCATGTTCCATTATTCTACATGGTTATCTGCACCCTTCTGTATTTTACATGGTTATTTTCTTAGCAGACACCCTTCTGTATTTTACATGGTTATTTTCTTAGCAGACACCCTTCTGCATTTTACATGGTTATTTTCTTAGCAGACACCCTTCTGCATTTCACATGGTTATTTTCTTAGCAGACACCCTTCTGCATTTTACATGGTTATTTTCTTAGCAGACACCCTTCTGCATTTCACATGGTTATTTTCTTAGCAGACACCTTTCTGCATTTTACATTGTTATTTTCTTAGCAGACACCCTTCTGCATTTTACATGGTTATTTTCTTAGCACCCTTCTGTATTTTACATGGTTATTTTCTTAGCAGACACCCTTCTGCATTTTACATGGTTATTTTCTTCACACACTATCCAGCTGGGCATTAGCTTTAGAGGCCTGCTGGAGGGCACAACTCAATCACAGTTGCAAGCCAGCCCCCTCTCCTTAACCAGACAACTGCCCATGTCCACCGCGTCGTCTGTGCCTACACAGATAAACATACAAAGGAGAGAGAGAGAGAGAGAGAGAGAGAGAGAGAGAGAGAGAGAGAGAGAGAGAGAGAGAGCACACACTGCAAAGAAATGTCTGTCTTAACAAGTGTTTTAGTCTTGTAATGTAATGTAATTAAAATCTCATTTCTTTTCTCTAAAATATTAGCTTGTTTTAAGTCGCCTGTTGCTTGACAAGTAAAATTATCTTACCCCACTGGCAATTTTTGAAAAGAGAAAAACCATCTCACCCTGTTGCCCATTGGCAATCTTTATGGTCTAATTTAGGCAAAAAAAGTAACAGAAATAAGATTATGTTAAGATTGACTTATTTTTATTTTTTCAATGCAGTTCTCCTTAGGAGCCAGGACCAGGGGCTGAAGTATGCTAATACACATATAGAGCCAGGACCAGGGGCTGAAGTATGCTAATACACATATAGAGCCAGGACCAGGGGCTGAAGTATGCTAATACACATATAGAGCCAGGACCAGGGGCTGAAGTATGCTAATACACATATTACTTTTGCAGAAAAGTTTTTCCCTTTCTCTGAGGAACTTATTTTGTGTTTTCCCAACATCCCTCAGTATACCCCACCCCCCCCCCAAAAAAAAAAAGTATGAATGCCCCCCCGCATATGAGCTGCTCTTATTTCCACTGAGCTTCCTGTCGTCTGCTTGGTGGCAAGTAGGCGAAACCAAACCAAAGAGAATCCCAATTTCACCCAAAACAAATACCAGAAGAAGCCAGATCACACGCATGCACACACACACACACACACACAAACGCAAAAACATACCGCAGCGAATCTGACTACAAGGTAGGGCCATCCTGTCAATCACAGAGCAGGAAGTGACCTCGTTCTACTGAAAGACACAAACAGTAAATAGCCCCGAGTCTTCTTCCTGCTCTGTTCTTTCATCGCCCGACAAGCATGTGCCTACAAGAATCTGTGGATACTTTAGAAGCACAGAAGAGGGTGAAATTCAGTCAACCATGTTGGTCATTTTTACAAACTGGCTCATCTGTTTGTGTTTGGTATTTGTGGTAGAAAAGGGGAAACTGGGGGGGGGGGTTATTTTGTGATAAAGTCTCAAATTTTTGTAGCACTGGCATGAATTAGGGCTTCCTACGTTGTCAGAGAAAAGTGTAACATTGACTTTTTTTATGTTCAAAGACCTGGATCTGATGTCTTAATTTTGGGGCGGGAAGAAGAGAGAGGTGGTTTGCTACAGTCAGGTTACATCTTTAGAAAAAAGGCAACAACAAAATAAACAACAACAACAATAATAATAATAATAATAAAAACCATGAAAACGTAGCGAGAAGGTGGTGAACTGGCTCTAAATCCTCTGTGAGCTCAGTCTGTTTATGTTCAGTCTGTATCTTCATTATGGTTCTTTGTCTTTCACTGCAAGTAAAAAACTCTCAAACGGGTTTGGGGGTGAGGGGCTGCTTTTCAGTTTTCTGCCATCCCGCTCAGCGATGGGAGAGACTGCTTCTCCTCTCAGTGCAAAGTTTCTCCAGAGGAACCAATGTGTTCAGTGCACAGGATCCAGGGCACGGTAAAAGTGCTGCACAGGTGAAGTGCGCATATTTTCACACCCAGGTACCTAGACTGTGTCCTAATCAGAGCTCTATCTACTGTGTGCTGTTTGCTGTGTACTAGAATACTGTATACTGCATACTGTTGAGTGACATGCAGTATGCACAAAAAATATCCTCCGTACTATTATCAGTGAAAACTGAAAATAAGCATATCATCCGGGGATATTAAGAATGCTCATTTTTCAGAACTGTTGCGTACTTAACAGCTTTTTTAAAAAGTATACTCAACTGGTGTACTCAATAGTAGGCAAGTGCGCTGACTTTTGTCTCTTGCTCAGCCATACCCCCACCCTTTCCTCCCTACATGACCTTTGACCCCTCCCGAGGGCAGGCACAGGCCTGTGCATGCTCACAGACATGCCTCCCGGTGTGCCAGTCCAGCAATGTGATTGCAGAAAGTATTCATATTTAAAAAGTACTAAACAAAACAAAATAAAAACAGACATTAAAATATAAACTGAGCACGAGTATACGCAAACCAAGGCACTTCAGTTTTACACTTTAAAAAAAAAACATAACCTCTACTTGGACATTGCACTTGAATGTTTTTCAATCAGTTTTGTTTTTTCAATTGTCCATTGTCAACTCAGCTGGCTGGTTTACAATGCCTCATCTCCCACCTGCCCTCTATGGTCTCTCAGTATCTCCAGGGAAGGGGAGAGGGTGAAACTGCAGGGTGGGAGGAGGACCACATGACACGCTGACATTGAGGTCAGAAGTAGGAAGGCTTGAGCGAGGCCAGGTTGTTATTAGCCGAACACTGCGTCTGCATGAGCGGCACCTCGTACTCTCCATTCCAGGGGCAGGTCGAAGAGGGCTTTATTTCGGGCTGCTTCTGGGGCAGGGTCCCATTGTCCAAACTGGCCTTCACCCCCTCCAGCTCCAGAGGGGAGGGGTCCTCGGAGCACAGGTCCGGGTGGGCCCCCTTAGCCCGCCTGCGGCGCAGGTAGTAGACCGTTCCCGCGGCGACCGCCGTCGCCACGGCAACCGTGAGTGCGGCCGCCAGGGCGGGCGCCAGAGCCATGACCAGCTGGCCATCCTTCACCTGCGGCTCGGGGCCCGGGTGAGGAGTGGGCCCCGAGGTCCAGGGCCCCGTGGGGTCGGGGTCGTGGAGAGGCTGGGCCGCGGTTCGAGCTTCGGTGCAGGACCGGTCTGTCCCTGCTCCTGCCCCCAGGGGTCCTGCACAGATGGAGTAGGTGGAGTTGGGGCGGAGCCCTCGCAGGGTGTACTCCGGGTACGAGGCGGGGACGCTCAGTTCCACGGGCCGGCGGTCGGGGCCCGACAGATTCCGGTAGGTGAGGCGTATCCCGCGCAGGTACGGCCGCTTGTGTATGAAGCGCTGCAGGTCCAGCAGGATGGAGGTGCTTGTCACATGACGGGACCCCAGGTCCGGGTCGGGCACCGCAGCGATGAGGGTGGGCGGGGCCTGTGGGAGGCGGCGGGGTGGGGGAGGAGGGGGAGGAGGCGGGAGCTCCTCGCGGGTTTCGCAGTAGGGGCCAGACGTCCCGCGAGAGCAGGCGCACTGTAGCTCGCCCCGAGCGTCCAGCAGGCAGGTCCCCCCGTTTAGGCAGATGTTGGAGGGGCAGATGAGGGGTCCCAGGTCCAAGGCATTCTGGCTGCTACTACTGGAGGGGGAAGCTGGAGGGGGCGGCAGCTTGTTTTCGGTCTTGGCGGGGGAGGGGGTGTCGCTAGGAGGGGGCAGGGGTGGCGGTGGAGGCAGGGCTGGGGGCGGGGTGGTCCTTGGCAGGGTGGTTGAGATTGGGAGAAGCCCGGCAGGAGGGGTGGTGGTCCTCTGCGTGCTGGCCGGGGCGGCGGTCGTAGGCGGGCAGCCGAAATCGGTGCGCTCAAGCCTGGCCAGGACCTTGCCGGCGTTGAGTGGCGGGAAGTGGCAGCGCGTCTCTTCGGGACGTCCCAGCTGCACGCGCCCCTCCCTCAGCCAGCCCGGGAGCCAGGCCAGGGGGCAGAGGCAGTTGAAGGGGTTCTCGGCGGCGGTGAGTTGGCGCAGCCGGGGGAAGAGATGGCGGAAACCCTCGGGCAGACCCCGCATGTTGAGGCCGCTCAGGTCCAACTCCAGGAGGCCCCGCAGGTTCTGGAGGTCCTCAAGCCTGGGGCCCGGCTGGAGCATGGGGTTCCCCGCCAAGCTGAGCTGGGTCAGGCCCCGTCCCGCCTCCCCCAGAGCCGCCGGCACTTCCCTCAGCTGGTTCCGTGACACGTCCAGCTCGTGCAGGTTGCCCAGTGACCGCAGCAGCTCAGCGTTCAGCTCGGAGATCCCCAGCCCGGCCATCTTGAGGGCCTCCAGCTTGGGCGTCTGTAGGTCGGCAGGCCCCGGGGAGAGGAGGCCGGTGTTGTGGCTGAGGTCCAGCAGCAGCAGCCTGGGCAGCCGGAGGGCCGGCAGGCTGGTGAGCTGGTTCCCCTGCAGCTTGAGCTCCAGCAGCTGGTCCAGCCCCTGGAAGGCCTCCGGGTGGATGCTCTGGATGTGGTTGCCATGGAGATAGAGGCGCATCAGCCTCGACAAGCTGGAGAAGCTCTCCCGAGAGACGTGGGTGATGAGGTTGGAGGAGAGGTCCAGGTTCTCCAGGGACGGGAGGAGCTCGAAGACCCGGTCCGGTATCTCAGACAGCTGGTTCTGGCTGAGGTCCAGCAGCTCCAGCCCACTCAGCCTGGTGAAGTCATCTCGGGACAGCACTTTGATACCATTCTGGAAGAGGTAGAGATTTTTGGTGGAGGCGGGGATCCCCAGGGGCACGGTGGAGGAGCGACGCTGGAAGCAGAAGATGGAGATCGGGTCACTGCAAGAGCAGTCCTGGGGACAGTCGCTGGTCAGGGCCTGGGCGGAGAGCAGGAGGAAGAGGAGGAGCAGCAGGAGGAAGGGCTTCATGATGTCAGCGTCCTTGCATAACCCCACCACCCCCTCCGAAAATTAAACAAGGAACCTGCGACAAACAGGGAACAAAAAGTCAAATGTTTTTTCACTTGTAAAACACTGTGGGCTGAATTTTTAATCAGAGGTGTTATTACTGTAAAAGGAGAGTTCACCTCCTGGATTTAAGTTCACGTTTCTGATTGGGCGAGATGGTTTCTGTGAGCAGTGAAGGATATTTTACACATTTACACGTTTCTGACAACCTGTTAGCCTCACAATGAGCGGTACAGGTGCATTCGAGAGTCTGTGGTCTAACGCAAGTAAATACAGTTGAGGAGTACAGGTTTATGTGCACAGCAGACCCTTTGAAATGGATACGCCACCTTTGCCAACCATTTCCTCCTCTCTCTATCCTCTGTGTTTAAACCTAACATATGCAGAAACATAAATCCAGTTTTAATTACAAAGGGCATCAAGGGGATTGACACATATCGAGTTTGGCGAACGGCAAAACGACACACGGATTGTTACCAAATGGGGACCAAAAGAATAGATCTTTTAATCATTCCCTGGATTTATTTTCAAGTGGTGATTGTTTTTTTTCCTTTTCTTTTCTTTTAATGTGGTTATTACGGGATTACGATTGAGCAGGCGGTTGAACTCTGCGGTGCGATCAAAAGCTCCAGCCTTTCGCCACTCCCCGCCGAACAACCACCGCCAGACCTCCCCGTTTGCTCTTTCCATTGTGTTGGGTAATCGATACCGCCGCCCGGCCCGAGAATGGGAACAATGCCTGCAGCGGAGGCGCTATTGTGGCTCTGTGTTTGACCGTCATCCGTGAAAGAGGAAAGAGAAAAGAGACAGACAGGTAGGGCGACCTCGCTGGAGCTCAGCTGGCCAACAGCGAGCGATTCCACTGTCTGTACAATGAGCACATCCCTCTGTCTAACAGCTTAATCTAAGCAAGCATTGTGGAACTCTCTCTCTCTCTCTTTCTCTCTCTCTCTCGCCCCCTAAAGGTCACAGTGAGGTGAAGTTCTTCAGTTCTGCAGGAGGTCTCATTGCACAGAGAAAAGTACTTTGCAGCTGGACTCCAGTCCGTTATGACCTCATGGTTTCAGAATTCATCATAACGTTATTCCTCTCTGGCTTTCATCACTTCCTGGTTCCTTGCCTTACTGCACTGGTGTGCGTGCACTGAAGTAAAATAAAGACACTGCGTGTGTGTGCGTGTGCGTGCATGCATGCATGTCTCAAGAATATTCACTCTCAATTAATTTCCTTATCTCTCTCTCTCTCTCTGTCTGTCTCTCAGTGGAGTTTGGTTGGCTGGTGTGCAGGGGCGGGAGTGGCTGACAACCAGATGCTCTCACTCAGAACCCTACAACACACACACACACATAAACAGACACAGGCAGACGTATTCTCCTTGGCTGACTCTTCCCTCATCATCGAAACAAGACCGGTCACTGCTGTTGGGTGCTTCAGCAAAGCTCTTCAATTAAAGCGCTTCATTGAGTCATCAGCTGCTTATTTGGATTAATTTATTAAAAAATGAAGAGTAAGTCCTTCTGAAGGAGAGTGATTACTAAATGCATGTGATCCATGCATAACAGGGAGGATTTTACTGAGGGAATTCAGGCTAAGCTCCTATAGCTCAAATGTACACCTGCAGTGCCTGTTTACCCCACGTTCCTCCCACTGAACTGAAAAATCCTGTTAAGTTGAGGTTTGGTTCTTTATTTATAGATTTTTAAGTGGGCTCACTAGATAGCGCCCCCCTTTAACAGGACTGTTGAGCTCCATGGGGGATAGCCCCCACTTCATATTTCATACCTTCCCCATCATCATCATCACCATCATCATCATCATCACAAAACGTGCAGCCCTCCAGGAGTGGAGAGGCAGAGAAAGTGACTGAATGGGTCCAGGTGGATCTGCGGTTTGGTCCAATCAGCTCACTGACAGGGCTGGGGGCGGAGCCATGCTGTGAGAACCAATCGGAACCGAAGCACACTCGGAAACACACCTCGCTTGGCCCCCGGAAGTAAGGGTGTTTCAAGTACACTGTAATTTGACTTTTTTTGCGCGCCCAACAACTTTCTCGCCCTATCTACCCACTAAGGCTACTCAACAGTGTGGAAGAGTGCTGATTCGGACATTGCCAGGGAGATGCTCCATGCGCTCTCTGTAAGGCGCGGTGGCCAAGTGGTAAGGTGTCGGTCTCGTAAACCGAAGATCACGGGTTCGAACCCCGTCCGTGCCTTTGTCAAGTGGATGTGGTTGTATCTCCTTTGCAAATGCTGTATATGCTATTTTAGTTCGGGCTCATTTCTGATCCCACAATGACTGGGAGGCTGCATCCCAATATTCTTCACTCCCCACCTCCCTTCCTCCACTCCCCCACTACCACTCCTCTACTACCCGGAAGTATGTGGAGAAAGGCAGGGGAGGAAAGGAGCCTTAAAGCGGGACTGCAAATCTGCTTCACCGTCATCAAAATCGCCGTCGACTATTGATGAAGTAGCCCTATCATAATTTTGACTGACGCCAAGACCACAATGAGTCCCAGCGCCAATCACAGATCTTATGCACGGCCAGCCCATTTAAAGCTACAAAATATATTTTGTTTCAAGCAGAAGTAGCTATAAACATGTCGCCTACCTGACATTGAAGTTCGCGTCGAGACACTAATTAATATGTCATCAGTATTAGATCAAAGTGAACATCATTTAGCCTAGTATAGCCTATGCAAACATAACAATTTACTGTAATTCAAAAATCCCGATGTCTGAACGTACCGAGCACTAATTCACTTCATATAGGCTACTGTAGCTACACTACAGCATAATATTGCCATCAGTTCCTTGCATATCACATAGGCAAATTCTGAAACATTCCTGTAGGCTAGATTAGTGGAATCAATTATCGTCATATTATCGGAAATATTATTCTCAATGTTCATAGTATCGCAGTGGTCATACTGAAAAACAATTAGGCATATTCCCACTGTAACATCTGAAATCAAATTTAAAAACGTCCTTTGGAAACGATTGGTTGAATCTATTCATTAATGCATATTCACATAATGAAATGGTAGCTATCATGCTTAGGCTATATTTATGTAGCCTATAGTCATGTTCGTTAATGAGCAACGTTAATGTGCAAGCAATAAAGCTGTATCCATAACTTAACTTGCCGAATTTGTATGTAGGATATTAACCACAAAAACGGACTGGAAATTTGTTATCCATTGTAGGATGCTATGTCCTTTGTGTGCTAATAACCAACTGAAGCACACACAATTTAGGCTAAATATCTTGCATTGGGGCATCATTATCTTGGGGAAATTAATATAAGGCATAGCTACGCATCATCACTGTTGTGTCTGTGGGCGTGAGCGCGATGATGTCACCTAAAAATGTGAAAAAACTTCCGCAGTAGGATGCATCGATGTATGCTTCGCCGGAGAGGAGGAGAAGCCCAGTTTGAAGCCGCTTCGCTCGTCTTCTCCACGATTGGGACTGTGGCAGGAGGGAGGAACCAAAGATCTGTTTCCGGGGCACGGAGTAGAGGAGGTGATAGTGGAGGAAGGGAGAGTGCATTTTTTGAGTATTGGGACGCACCCTTAGCCATTTCAGCACAGCATTGAGCAGGAAGGTCTGTGGAAGTTCAAAATTAAATTTTGCGAGTATTGGGACGCACCCTCAGAGGGGCATGGTTATATAAGCCTATTTATGTCTCCAACATGTTTCGAACCTGTATTTAACTGTAGCTAGTTCTACTCATATTTGTCATTTATAGGCAATAACTGTCAATGGAAAGTGGTTGATAATAATCATCCATTTAAGGGTCAGGTTACTGAAGGTCTGGTTCTACATCCGACGGTATGCCATATGAAGTCGAGTGGCGTGTCCAAGAATATATTTTCAGTTGGGCCTTAGCCAAAGTAGGTGAGCTTTTTTTTTTTTTACGAACAGCAATGGTTTCCATGGGAACACCTCAATAACAGTGTTCTCCCCATAGAGAATAATCACCCATTAAATCACTTGTCTGTCTTTTCTATACAACAGAATCTATATTATAAACCAGGATGCGTGATCTGGCTCCCAATATGATCACACACAGTTGCTAGGGTGATACACAGTTGATAAGACGCCATTTAAGAAAGCAAAATGCCTAACGGGGATTGTGTAGCACAGAATCCAATTACGTAAGAACCTCCAGTGCAGAGGCAAGACAAATGAATGTCATTAAAAGCTCATGCTGATCAGCACGCATGCCCCGACAAGATTATAGAGATATAACCTTCAACAGCCACCTGAGGTTGAACGCATCACTGTACCATGGCGGGCACAAAAAGAACGATATAAACACAGTATTCAAACTCAGGACTTCCTTTGATGGGCCTCGCATTAGCATGTGATCTACATGACAAGCTACAGATGGCGGGGGTTGGTGTTGAATATGGTTATAATGTCAACATTGTCCAAAGAGAATATATAAAGTCTATAAAGTTCCCTTTGTTAAGTGGAATATCCTGCTTTGCACACATCAATGCGATGCCTAATCCTACTTTCACCTGTTGTCGGTTTCTCTCGATTAATGAAATGTTCATGGCATCGCCACACAGTTGACATGATGTCGTTTGCTGTTCTCGTGTTTTGAACAAGCCTGCCTAAAATACTTCCATTATATTCTTCTTTACTGAACACCAACTCTGTATGCACCTCTGAAAGGTGCGTGTAGACTTTATAGGAGGCCACACTGCGTCCCCCATTGTGGTTTTAGGTCAAGACATTCATTAATTTGTAACCATTAATACGTAATTAAGATGTAATCAGCAACATTAGATTAGGACACAAAGATGGGTTTCCGGGGTACGGAGGAGAGGAGGTGGTAGTGGAGGAAGGGAGAGGGAGACGGAAGAAACCGGAATCACACAGAAACTCTACACCACCATGGGGGAAAGAGGCAGGATGCACAGAAGCAGCCAGATAGATAAAAAGGGAAGAGTGTTTTTGGGGCAGGGGGGTCTTTTATTTTTTAAGTACTAATTGAGGAACGCCTCATGTAAAAGCCAGACTCTTCCCCAGCTTGATTTCTCAGTGCTGGGCCCATATGTGGGCGGGCGCGGTGGCTAAGTGGTACCAAAGATCACGGGTTCGACCCCCATCCGCGCCCTGATTAGTCAATGTGGCAGCCTACAAGCTTGACAATGCTTGTATCTCCTGCCTAAGATACCCTTGGCTGGTATGACCATTGCCGTTTCTGTACAAATTGGGCCTTTTTTTCATGTGCTTTCCTTGGTGTCTCTTTACATAACGTGTTTTTACGTACATGAGATACAAATCCAAACCACCGTCAGACGTGAGCGGTCACATGTTGTACGCAGTCCAGGTCAGAGGTCACATGTTGTACGCACTCCAGGTCAGAGATCACATGTTGTACGCAGTCCAGGTCAGAGGTCACATGTTGTACGCAGTCCAGGTCAGAGGTCACATGTTGTACGCAGTCCAGGTCAGAGGTCACATGTTGTATGCAGTCCAGGTCAGAGGACACATGTTGTACGCAGTTCAGGTCAGAGGTCACATGTTGTATGCAGTCCAGGTCAGAGGTCACATGTTGTACGAAGTCCAGGTCAGAGGTCACATGTTGTATGCAGTCCAGGTCAGAGGTCACAGGTCAGACCCGAAAAAAATTATAATAATATCACACATAACAGCACACAGGGCTGATACATATAGCACACATAATAGCACACAGAGTGATACAGTCAAGCCGGAAAGTCTGCACACCCCGTTCACCTTCTCCACGTTTTATTACATTACAGACATATTCTACAATAGAGTAAAAAGTAGATTGTCTCAAAATTCTACACAAAATAGTTCATAATTTGTGCTAATTTATAAAAAAATCTAAATGTAAAATATCATATGTACACAAGTGTGCACACCCTTTCATATGACACCCAAAAGTGAGCTGAGGTGCATTTTGTTTCCACTGATACTGCTTGAGATGTTTCTACAACTTAATTGGAGTCCACCTGTGATAAATTCAATTGATTGGACATGATTGGGGATTGCCAACACCTGCCTATATAAGGTCCCACAGTTGACAGTGCATGTCAGAGCAAACTCCAAGCCATGGGGTCAAAGGAATTATCTGCAGACCTCAGAAACAGGATTGTGTCAAGGCATAGATCTGGAGAAGGGTACGGAAAAATATCTGCAGCTTTACAGGTCCCAAAGAGCACAGTGGCCACCATCATTCGTAAATGGAAGAAGTTTGGAACCACCAACAATCTTCCTAGACCTGGCCGCCCGGCCAAACTGAGCAATCGGGGAAGACGGGCCTTGGCCAGGGAGGTACACACACAGGAAACCGAGGGTCACTCTGACAGAGCTCCAGCGTATCCTTGTGGAGATGGGAGAACCTTTCAGAAGATCAACCATCCAGGCAGCACTCCACCAATCAGGCCTTTATGGTAGAGTGGCCAGACGGAAGCCCCTCCTTAGTAAAAGGCACATCACAGCCCGCTTGGAGTTTGCCAAAAAGGCACCTAGAGGACTCTCAAACCATGAGAATCAAGATTCTCTGGTCTGATAAAACCAAAATTGAACTTTTTGGCCTGAATACCAAGCGTCACGTCTGTAAGAAACCAGGCACCGCTCATCACCTGGCTAATACCATCCCCACAGTGAAGGGGCGACTAGTCCTGATAGAGGGAAAGATGAATGCAGCTAAGTACACGAGATCCTTGAAAAAAACCTGCTCCAGAGCGCTCTGGACCTCAGACTGGGGTGAAGGTTTACCTTCCAACATGACAACGACCCGAAGCACTCAGCTAAGAGAACAAAGGAGTGGCTTCGGAGAAAGTCTGTGCATGTCCTTGAGTGGCCCAGCCAGAGCCCAGACCTGAATCCAATTGAACATCTGTGGAAAGAGCTGAAAATGGCTGTGTACCGACGCTCCCCATCCAACCTGACGGAGCTTGCAAGGATATGCCAAGAGGAATGGGCAAAAATGTCCAGAAACAAGTGTGCCAAGCTTGTAGCTTCTTTCCCAAGATGCCTTGAAGCTGTAATCGCTGCTAAAGGTGCAGCAACCAAGTATTAGGCTAAGGGTGTGTACAGATATGTAACCCCTAAATAACCTATTTTTGTCAGTAAAATAAAATAGCATATTTTCTATAAAAAAAAATTCACTTCGTCATTATTGGCCATTGTGTGTAGATGTTTGAGGCAATAAATGAACTCAATCTATTGTAGTATAAATCTGTAACTTAATAAAACGTGGAGAAGGTGAAAGGGGTGTGCAGACTTTCCGGCTTCACTGTACATACAGCACACATAACAGCACACAGAGGCACAGTGAGGGATCCCTCATACCGTGAGCGAAGCAGGCGCGGTGGCCAAGTGGTAAGGCGTCGGTCTCGTAAACCGAAGATCGTGGGTTCGAGTCCCATCCGTGCTTCTCGCTGCTGTATGTTTAAGAACTCATTTAACAGGTGCTAGCCCTGCTTCAGCAGCTGTGCAATCTCTCAATGTTGCCAATGATGTCACATGACCTCAAAGAAGTCAGTTGTATTTGGCAGCCCACCCGAGTGTCTTCGGTACTCTCCCAATGTGCACGAATTACAAATGTGGGTGCGCGTGAGAACCGTCAGGTGCTCACTCCGTCGCCTTTCTTATTGTGCAAGTGTGCAAGGGCGTGACTTGTACTACAAGTTGTAGTTTTAACTTCTGGGTTACTTCCTGAAATTGTCAGATGAGTGTACAGTTCTGTGGATGAGTGTGCTCCTAAAATCCCCTCAACAAAACCCCGGAAATGAGAATTTTATCCCCAATTTTATGCCCACCCAAAAACATTTTGAGAAAGTTGACTTAAATATGCGCCCTCAAAGGCTCAAAGGATGATCACCCCTCAATCATATTCATTCATGGTAAGTTTCTGCTTTAATACAAGCCAGTTCTGTTGACATGCTCAGATAAAAAAAACAAAGCATCCATTAAAACTGACCATTTTAACTTGGTGATAAAAGGCATGGACGGGGTTTGAACCCGTGATCTTCAGTTTACGAGACCGACACCTTACCACTTGGCCACCGCACCACAATGAAAGGTCCTTTTTGGAAGTGAGGGAAGCGAATGACAGGAAGTCTATGCTCCACATGGAAAAAGTGTGCGGTCACATTTCAACTCATTGGGGTTGCACTTCCTATATTGGTTGCAAGGGCGGTTCAGTTCTGTTTTTGTTTTTTTATCGTCAATCCTCTCTTTATCGCCACAAACACCTGTTAAGTTTGTCTGACATAGGCCGCGACCGAATACGACCCCTGTTCCCTGTCCACTGTCCCCTGTCCACTCAGACCCCTGTCCCTATGTGCCCTGTCCCCTGACTTTGCAAGCAGTGTGCGAAATAAATCTCGCAAAACTCGTTCCAAACTAGTGAGGAAGTAGTTTGTAATATTTATATTTTTTAAATGTTTTTATTGAGAATATCAATCAGTTAATATATGACGATTGTTACAAAGTGTAGATTATGAATGCAGATAGCATAAAATAAAATAAAAATTAAGTATTTTGCAATATTAATCTTATACCATAGATATACATATATGCTCTATGTCTTTTACGTTCTTACTTCTGGGTTACTTACTGAAATTGTGGGGTGAGTGCAGCACTGCAGATGAGTGTGCTCCTGAATTCCCTCAACAAAACCCTGGATATAAGGGGTTCATCCTGGTATTTTAAGTGCCCCCATTTGTGAGAAAAAGTCACCCACTCAAAAGCTTTTTAACGAAGTGGACTCAAATATGCGCGCTCAAAAGGGTCATATTCGGACACGGCCATAGACTGAATGTCTGCTTTTATACAAGCCAGAGTGCTGTTGACATGCTCAGCTCAATAAACAATGAAATCCATTAAAACTGGCCATCTTACCTTGATGATAAAAGGCAGGAACGGGGTTCGAACCCGTGATGGTTAGTTTATGAGACCTACTCCTTACAACTCAGCCGCCGCGCCTCAACTGGGATGCTCTTTGGGGATTCTCCCCTCGAAGCAAGGGATGGGAATGACAGGAAGACAATGCTCCACACGGAAAAGGTGGGCGGTCATGTTTCAACTCTATGGGGTTGCACTTCCTATATTGCTTGTGAGGGCGGTTCAATTCTGTTTTAGTTTTTTTTGTGTCAATCCTCCCTTACAGAGCACCTGTAAGTCCGTAGGTTTCGTAAACCGGAGATCGAATCCCGGCCGTGCCTCTTTAGACCAATCAACTGCAACTGATGTCTGAAGAGCCACCTGTAAGTACTGTCCTCTTTGTATATCTCAATGTGCATGGGTATATTCCCCTCTGCTGAATAGTTCATATTTCCTTTTATTATTGGAACCAATTTTCCTCTATTCCTTGACATACAGAATAACTGTAAAGGACGCCATTATTATTTCTCTGAGTAAAAAGGTGATGACACAGAAACACTTACAGCTGCACAGTGGTCTTAGATTGAGCCAGGACCCAGCGCAACAGATTTGGCTCGGTGGGAAGAGGCACGGACGGGGTTCGAACCCGTGATCTTTGGTTTACGAAACCAACGCCTTGCCACTGGGCCACCGCGCCTGAAGCACAGGCCCATTTCCCCACTGTTTGGCCCGGCGTATATCAGCACACGTCCATACATTTTCCCACTGTTTGGCCCTGCGTACATCAGCACACGTCCATACATTTTCCCACTGTTTGGCCCTGCGTACATCAGCACACGTCCATACATTTTCCCACTGTTTGGCCCTGCGTACGTCAGCACACGTCCATACATAAAATAGCTGCAGAACTATTATCTCAGACCTTGCTCCTGCCTGTTCGGGCAACTCTTTTTTTCTGGCGCGGTGGCCAAGTGGTAAGGTGTTGGTCTCTTAAGCCGATGATCGCGGGTTCGAACCCTGTCTATGCCTCAAACATGTTTCCAACCTGTATTTAACTGTAGCTAGTTCTACTAGCAACCAAGTATTAGGCTAAGGGTGTGTACAGATATGCAACCCCTAAATAACCTATTTTTGTCAGTAAAATAAAATTGCATATTTTCTAAAAAATGTTTTCACTTCATCATTATTGGCCACTGTGTGTAGATGTTTGAGGCAATAAATGAACTCTATCTATTGTAGTATAAGTCTGTAACTTAATAAAATGTGGAGAAGGTGAAAGGGGTGTGCAGATTTTCCGGCTTGACTGTACACACAGCACACATAACAGCACACAGTGAGGGATCCCTCATACCGTGAGGGCAGCCGGCGCGGTGGCCAAGTGGTAAGGCGTCGGTCTCGGAAACCGAAGATCACGGGTTCGAGTCCCGTCCGTGCCTCTCGCTGCTGTATGTTTATATAAAAAACTCGTTTAACAGGCGCTAGCCCTGCTTCAGCATCTGTACAAGTTGCCAATGATGTCACCTGACCTCAAAGCAGCCAGTTGTATTTGGCAGCCCACCCGAGTGTCTTCGGTACTCTCCCAATGTGCATGAATTACAAATGCGGGTGCGCGTGTGAACCGTCAGGTGCTCGCTCCGTCGCCTTTCTTATTGTGCAAGTGTGCAAGGGCGCGACTTGTACTACAAGTTTTAGTTTTAACTTCTGGGTTACTTCCTGAAATTGTCAGATGAGTGTACAGTTCTGTGGATGAGTGTGCTCCTTAATCCGCTCAACAAAACCCCGGAAATGAGAATTTTATCCCCAATTTTATGCCCACCCAAAAACGTTTTGACAGCCAAATCAACTTACAGAAAGAAACATCAGAGCTGAATCTGAAACTGAAGCTGCATCAGGCACGGTGGCAAAGCGGTAAGGCGTCGGTCTCGTAAACCGAAGATCATGGGTTCAAACCCCGTCCGTGTCGGGTAAGGTCGAGCTCAGTAAGTGTGAGAAACACAGAACACCCACACACTGTGCGTTCATATGAAAAAGTACGCCGCTATTGTACTGTATTACTTATAATAAGAGCAAACTACAATCTTGATTTAGCCTGATTGCACATGAGTGTCCTCCGTCAAACGTAGTGATACAGCTGCAATGCATGAAATAATCAAGTGCAGTGTCTTGTAAATGGAAGATTGCAATTCAAATCCGTGCCTCTTTAGAATAATCAACGGTGATGAGCTACCTTTAAATACTGTTCTCTTTCTCTTTTCATAAGACCGTTACAGTTATTATCATGATTTTGTCATGTTCACCAGTTAAAAACAGAGTTGAGAGGAGAAACGCTGTCCGCAGTATTGCGACCGCAGAGACCCAGTTACGCAGACGCACTGCAGCAGGGGATGCGGGCGCATGTCGAGACACGTTGTCCTGCATGTCAGGCATTAACAATGTTATTTACCTGCGGCAGAAACGCAGTCAGTGTGACAGGCGTGAAATGCGTTTAACACACTGAGCACATGAAAGAGGCAAAATGAACAGAAGAACAGAAGAAAGCACAGGGTGAGACTGTGGGGAGAGAGAGAGAAAAAGAGAGAGAGAGAGAGAGAGACTTGACTTTTGATGTTCCATTATAGAAACACAAAGCTGTCCCCCAATACCTTAGCACCTACCCCAATCCCCTATTTACAAACCCCAAAAAACCCACCCCCAAAAAAAAAAAAAATGAAAGAGAGAGCGAAAAAGAGAGCGAGAGAGAAAGAGAGAGTGGGAGAGATAGAGTGAAAGTCACAGAGAATGAGAGAGCTAGAGATGCAAAAGTATGTTTCTTGTGTCCTGTGAAACTAGGCTTATTTTTGGTCCTACAGAAAGAGCATCACCCCATCCTCTGAGCCACCAGCAAACAGCTTGTTAGCATCACCCCATCCTCTCAGCCACCAGCAAACAGCTCGTTAGCATCACCCCATCCTCTCAGCCACCAGCAAACAGCTTGTTAGCATCACCCCATCCTCTCAGCCACCAGCAAACAGCTCGTTAGCATCACCCCATCCTCTGAGCCACCAGCAAACATCTCGTTAGCATCACCCCATCCTCTCAGCCACCTGCAAGCAGCTCGTTAGCATCCCCCCATCCTCTGAGCCACCAGCAAACAACTCGTTAGCATCACCCCATCCTCTCAGCCACCAGCAAACAGCTTGTTAGCATCACCCCATCCTCTCAGCCACCAGCAAACAGCTTGTTAGCATCACCCCATCCTCTGAGCCACCAGCAAACAGCTCGTTAGCATCACCCCATCCTCTGAGCCACCAGCAAACAACTCGTTAGCATCACCCCATCCTCTCAGCCACCAGCAAACAGCTTGTTAGCATCACCCCATCCTCTCAGCCACCAGCAAACAGCTCGTTAGCATCACCCCATCCTCTGAGCCACCAGCAAACAGCTCGTTAGCATCACCCCATCCTCTGAGCCACCAGCAAACAGCTTGTTAGCATCACTCTATCATCTGAGCCACCAGCAAACAGCTCGTTAGCATCACCCTATCCTCTGAGCCGCTAGCAAACAGCCCGTTAGCATCACCCTATCCTCTGAGCCGCTAGCAAACAGCCCGTTAGCATCACCCTATCCTCTGAGCCACCAGCAAACAGCCCGATTCAAAAGATGGAAAACCTCTGTGAGCGTCTTTATGACGACGCTGACCAGACTGCACGCGTGGCTGAATGGCAGTGTGCAGTCATGCTGGGTCTCATTTTGTCGGTCTGTGGAATAAATCAAGATTCAAAAGTTTAAAAAAAGGCCTCTCCCTTTCTCTCGTCAGACATTCGGGGGCTGGGGGCTGTGTGCGCCCGACGGGCAGTACATGAAAAGGAAGCTTAGCTTTAGTCCCTCTGCGCTAAATGATTTGTTTCCATGGCGTCCGCTCGGCCGCGCGACTCAGCTTTTTAAGACACGAAACGGAGTTCTCGATAAAAGGCAGGGACCCCGCCACCATCAGGAGGTCTGATCCCAGAATGCTTGGTGCTTCAGTCTCAGCAACACTCTTATGCACTCATTCACAGCGGAAGAGGAAGAGAGGAGAGAGAAAGAGGGGAACTGTTCACCATGCTGACTCGAAGGCACACACAGGCATGCACGTGCATACATAGACCTCAAAGAGGGCTTGAGCACATGCCGTTTGGCCTCCTATAGAGAAGTGCCCTTTTTCAGTTTTTTATTTTATAAAAATAAATTCATCTTTGCGCACAGCCTGCCCTGCTGTGAATCAAAATATCAGGTTGGGAGATTGGTGCTCCCGGGTGATGCCCTCTACCCTCCCTCCCTCCTGGTTTCCTGCCGCAGCGGCGAGCACTGTGTGGGCACCGAGCCTTTCTATGGTGAAAGAATGCACACACACGCATGCATAGGCGCTTGAGTCGTGAATCAGTCTGTGTGATGAGTTACTTTGAGGCAGACATCAGGTATGTGGCCAAACAAAGTATAAATATACTGTTCATTTTCATTTTATATTGATATTAATGCGCTTTAGGAATTGCTTAACACCATTTGGAAAGTAGGGTCTATCGATGCTTGAACTATTTAGCAGCTCAAAATGTGCCAACTAGCTATCGTTAGCGTTGATACCTTTTGCTAGTAATGTGGGAATCAGTGGAATATGGTCGAGTTCTTGTGTCCCATCCACTGAACTTAAAAGAATGGTCCCATCGCATGTTGTCTTATTGTCTCGATAGCTAGTTAGCTAATGTAATACATAACATGTGAGAAGAATTTACTGAAATACACTTCATTTCTTTGCATGTATCAATAATTAACTGTCATGTAGCAGTGTTTGAACCAGCCTTAGTCATGGGTTTGTTTTAAATAAATTTCACGGACTGCCAAAGGGAAATCACGACCACCAATACGGCAAATAAATTCCTATCCGAATTAATTTAATTAAATGGTTTGGGTGCAATATGGTTTTTCGGCCAGCGGATGGCGATATATATTGTATTAGTCGCCTTCAAGATGTCAGTACTAGGAGACGAGTAGAAGAAGCATAGAACCATAGACTGTGGCTGTGTCCGAATACGACCCCTTCAGTCTTTTTGGGGCGCATATTTGAGTCCACTTCGTCAAAAAGCTTTTGAGTGGGCGACTTTTTCTCACAAATGGGAGCACTTAAAATACCAGGATGAACCCCTTATTTCCGGGGTTTTGTTGAGGGAATTCAGGAGCACACTCATCTACAGAACAGTGCACTCATCCGACAATTTCAGTAAGTACCCCGGAAGTAAAAGCATGAAAAAACGTAGAGCGTATATCTATATATGGTATAAGGTAGGTTCATATTACAAAATACTCTTTTTTTATTTTTGTTAATTCTATCTTCATTCATAATCTACACTTTGTAACAATCGTCATATGTTAACTGATTGATATTCTCAATAAAAAAATTTTTTTTTACGAATAATACATAAATATTACTTCACTAGATTTCTTGCGAACACTGCTTGCAAAGTGAGGGGACCGGGCACATAGTTACAGGGGACTGAGTGGACAGGGGACAGTGGACAGAGAACAGGGGTCGTATTCAGTCACAGCCTGAAAATGCGGCTCAGCTATTCTGTGGCAGAGTGCAACCTAAATCTTTGGGGCGACTCGGTATAAAGACATAGCGTGCGCAGCGAGTTGGATGGAACACGCTCCAATTTTGAATTAGGCTACCTTTGAAGCCCTAACTTCTGAAAAGGTAAAAGCTTTAACCCGATCCACGTTGGCGCCCCATACTATATCGGTAGACGTATCGGTCCCAATTACAGTATTCATGTTTGTCTTAAATTATAAACTTGGCTACAACTTTTTTTTAAAAACCTGCAGGATTGATACTGCAGTGCAATATATTGTATATATTGGGTGCTATTACAGTTTTTTCCAATTGCTAACACAATAAAATGACATGCATAGCACAATTATTTAAACTGACACACAGAGAGCAAAACCTCTTCTCAAGTCTCCAAAACTCTAAACACATTTTCTGCTTTACACACATTTTGCTATTCAAAATGGCACACTTTTTAAATGCGCTGAACACGGTTCTCTGCCTAAGACACAACAATCTGACAAAGTCACATGTTTGCCATTTCAAAACACTGCCATTCAAAATTACACTACATGAGCTAATTGGCCAATACATGTGCCACCTGGCCAAACACCTCAATGGTTAATTGTTACCACTTCAATCAGGAAGTAAGCACTATAAAAAGACCACAGGTGAGCACCTTTCTTTTTACAACAACAATGGAAGACGTTGCAGAGAGAGGAAGAGGAAGAGGGAGGGTGAGAATAAGAGGGGGAGGAAGAGTGAGAGGTAGGGGTAGAGCTGGTAGAGGAGGTCATGGCCAAAGAAGACAACAACTTTCAAATGAAATCAGAGCAACCTTAGTTGATCATGTCATCAACCATCAAAGCATATTTTTGTTCACTCCAATGTAAATATATCCGCTGTGCATATGTTGCACTGACTTGTTTGGTGAAAAATAAAAATAAAAATGTTTCAACAGCATGTGTGTGTATCTGCAAATATTTCTGTGCATGTGAACAATCTGAAGAAGTCGCTACAATTTGAACTATTTTAGTATTATGGCAAAGCATACTAAAGATGAGAGTGCTTTTCATTATGCCCAACAGTGTGTAGTTGGTTCGACAAAAATCTGGTACTATGAATGAAGTGTGTGCCATTTGGTGCAAAAGTTTGATTTTGATAATGCTATATGTAGTTTTGGTTGCAGTGCTTCACTTTGCAGGATATATGAGGTATTTTGCAGTTTGGGTGTGTGGTTTTGTGAATTGTGTTAAGTATTTTGATAAAACCAGCCTAGTTAGCAAAATTGTGTTTTAGCAATCGGGAAAAACTGTAATAGCCCAAAGGGCTTATGACCCTTGTATTGTCACAGCCACAGACTGTAAAATGCATCGTTTACAAGAAAATCATGTTCAGATATAGCTAGAAACAATAATATTTTTTTAAAACGTCGTACAAATAGGCCTGAGCATTCGGCATTTTCCATTGCTTACTGTAGGCTACTATTTATACAGTAGGCTACCTGATGCATTCTCGGTTTAGAAGACACCTCATTGTTTTTCTCCAAAATCTCTCGTAGCTATAAATATGTTAATGAAACCAAACACCTTACCTGTAGGCTATATGCAGCTACCGCCGTGTTATGATTAACCCTGAAGAGTTTATCTTGTTACGTTAAGTCCCGTACAGTCGACATTTCCAGTGACCTATCGCATTTAGGGCTGAAATAACAACAGCAACGTAGACTATGTAAAACACACGGTGCTTTTGCAATTTTTTTTGTTTTTTAAACTTGTAGCTACACTTATTTTTTATTTGTGTTTTAGAGTGTTTATTTATTTTTCTATTTGTGCGCAAAATAGCCTAAATGGTGTAATATTCAAATATTCAAGGACCTTTAGTACTTGGTACCTACTGGTAATTTACAACCAAAGCCTACATGGGATTTTTGAACTCCAAAAACTGTATTTACAGTAAAATTAATGCAACAAAATGTTCTGCTCACGCACTATGTGCGCTCGCATTGCCTACAAAACCCATTTCTCTGCCAGGAAAAACCCTGAATACATACATCGTAATATCCTTTCATTCCAGGCATATATTTATTTCATTATTTGCAAAAATAGTTGGCGTGCCCTTTTATGATTTTGATGTTTTTCTAACATCCTCTGCACATGCCTGCACACAGGTGATGTTATTCTGTCCCCACCTGGGACGCACCCGTATAATAAAAATTAAAAAAGACAAGAATACCTTTCATGCACCTGCCTGGCTCTGGAGTCAGGTGTGTGCATGTGTGTGTGTGTGTGTTTGTGTGTGTGCGTGTGTGTTTGTGTGTGTGTGTATTTGTGTGTGTGTGTGTGTGTGTTTGAGTGTGTTTGAGTGTGTGTGTGTGTGTGTTTGCGTGTGTGCGTGCGTGTGTGTTTGCTTGTGTGTGTGTGTGTGTGTGTGTGTTTGCGTGTGTGTGTGGGGGGGGGGGGGCGGTCACTGATGGCTTTGTGTTTCTGTTGTCATGTATCCCAGGCACAGACAATGAGATAACAGACCTGTCAGACACAGGTGCTGCCAGATCAGCTTCCCCCAGCACCCCCCCCCAACCCCACACCTGCCTGGCCCCCACCCCCAGCGCAAGTCCTGCCGTGCTCCTGCAGGGCTGATACCTCAGCTATGGAGCGTTTTCACACACACACATGCTGACAGACACACACATTTCTTTTTTATCTGTGTGAAATATAAAGAGTCGTAGATAGAGGTCACTGTTCAAAAAGCCATAGACATAGATACAGGCCATCCAATCACTGTTCGTAAAGTCACATAGGTAGCCACAGGTCATCCAATCACTGTTCGTAAAATCACAGAGGTAAATAGAGGTCATCCAATCACTGTTACAAAAACCACAAACGTAGATACAGGTCATCCAATCACTGTTCATAAAGTCACAGTGGTAGCTAGAGGTCATCCAATCACTGTTCGTAAAGTCACAGAGCTAAATAGAGGTCATCCAATCACTGTTACAAAAACCACAGATGTAGATACAGGTAATCCAATCACAGTTCATAGTCACAGAGGTAAATAGAGGTCATCCAATCACTGTTCATAAAGTCAGAGGCCATCGGCAACACAACAACACTCCTCCAAAAACCTGCCAACCAGTCGCTCGGCACCGTGTTCGTAAAGCGTCTCAGAGGAAAAGTACTAATCTAGGATCAGTTTTGCCTTTCAGATCCAAAAATCTGAAAGTTTGGATGTGGGCAGGAAAACTTTGATGGGTTTCTGTGAGTGTAAAAGAGGGGGTTGAGGGGGTGTCTGGAGGGCGTGGCCTGTGGGGCACTGTCACACGCCTCTCTCTCGCTCCTGTTCTTCCCATGATGTCCAATAAAAGCTGAAAAGCCCTAAAAATATAACTGTAAAAAGTAGAATACGAAAAATGTGTTACCAAAAAATGTGGTTGCCGTTGGTTTCCAGGAGTGTGAAAGAGAAGTGGACCCATGCAGGCAGAACATATTGTAAATAAAAGATGTGAAAAGAAGCAATTATTTGTAGAGGTAGAGAGGGATCATCTCCTCCCCCCTCCGAAGCACGCGCATCTGTGTGTCTTGGAGACGGGACGCTTTTCTTTTCGGGCCTACCTGTTTTACAAGTTCCTTCTCAAAACTAACCGTTTGTGTTATCGCACGGCCCCTGGAGCGAAATAAAACACAGAAAAATACATGTACACACACGTGCATGCACACGCGAACACACACGCATACATACACACACACAAACGTGCACACACATACACTCAAACACATGAACACATGCATGTATGAGTACACACACACACACACATGCACATACGCAGTCACATGCTCACACACACACACACACACACACACACACACACACATGCACACACACACACAAAAATACAAAACATTGAGTGACCCCAGGCGTAACAGGCCAATATGACTATAACACAGTCTAATAATCCAGAAGAAATGCACTATGGGTACATGAAGCACATGGCATTATTCTACCCCTGCTACTACATGGCCTGTCTGCTGCTCAGAAAACAAGAAACAGGCTCCAGTCGACAGGAATTAAGTGATTTACCCTTCAACGTCTAAATCCGAGAAAAAAAGTATTTCAGGGGTTGTCAAACCATGGGAATAGCATGTTTGGGTGTTAGGGCAATAACATGTTTGGGTGTTAGGGCAATAGCATATTTGGGTGTTAGGGCAATAGCATGTTTGGGTGTTAGGGGAATAGCATGTTTGGGTGTTAGGGCAATAGCATGTTTGGGTGTTAGGGGAATAGCATGTTTGGGTGTTAGGGCAATAGCATGTTTGGGTGTTAGGGCAATAGCATGTTTGGGTGTTAGGGCAATAGCATGTTTGGGTGTTAGGGCAATAGCATGTTTGGGTGTTAGGGGAATAGCATGTTTGGGTGTTAGGGGAATAGCATGTTTGGGTGTTAGGGCAATAGAATGTTTGGGTGTTAGGGAAATAGCATGTCTGGGTTTTAGGGTAATAGCTTGTTCTGAGAAAGAAAGGACTGTGAGGAAGAGAGGGAAAAAATTCTGATAATAAGAAGACCCACTCTGAACCGGCTTCTAACAGGAAACATCACATTAAATTACAATCTCTTAGCAGATACTCTTATCCAGAGCAAAGTGTAGTATCTGTGAGTGTGCTTGTGTGTGTCTCTGTTCGTGTGTGTGTGTGTGTGTGTGTGTGTGTGTGTGTGCACCTGTGTGTGTGTGTGTGTGTGTGTGTGTGTGTGTGTGTGTGTGTGTGTGTGTGTGAGCGATTAGCAGAAGGATTTATGGACCCTCTTCTGTTTGTGTATTTACACTTGGACTCTCTAAACACACTGAGAGCAGCAGCCATGCGCTCCGCAAAGAGAAAAATCGATCTCCGATGCCATGTTTGTTCTTCAGCTGTACAGATCTCCTGTAGGTAAACACGATTGGGATAACTCTCCCAACGGCTTGCCCCTCACCCCTCCCACTCCTCCACAGCCTGTGAATTCAACAGCTCAAATAGCCTTTCATTTTGTTATGATATAAAAAAATCTGACACCCACATTCATAATAATTATCACACAATGATTCAGTGACATGAAAGTAGTAGACTCGATTTATGGAAAGGTATATATTGTATATAAATGGTAAGCCCAGAAGAACTGAATGACCTGATGTGTTTATGTTATTATATTCTTATATGTGCATATATTTCCTGTCCTGGTTTCAGGCAGAACACTGAAGGCTTTTTCGGGATGCTACTTTTTGGTGTAACCTGAGCTGAACAGGTGTGTCATGGACTGGAAACCATGATATCAAACATACGGTTGAAAGAGAAGGAAATTGGTTTCTGCCCAAGTTAAGCGCTAACACCAATGCATGCTGGGAGCAGAGAAACAGAATTTATTAATTACCCTCGTCTATGTGAGGGAACATTGAGAACAATGAGAGCTTGAGAAAGAGAGAAAGAGGGAAGAAAAAGGACAGAGGAAGAAAGAGAGGACAAAAGATGAGATGGAAAAGAGAGAGAAATTTTTTATATATATATTTATTATTTCTGTCTCCAGTCCGTTTTATGAATTAATCACTTTCTGGGAAAAACTGTTTTTCAGGCAGAAAATGTGGACTGAGCCTCAGACAGCCGCCTTGAGAATGGACTGAGATAAAAAGGGAAGTGTAGGCTATTAGAGCAAGAGAGAGGGAAGAAAAATAAAAAAGAGAGAGAGGAAAGGGGGAAAGGAGAGAGAAAGGCTGAAAGAAAGATGGAGAGGGGGAGAGAAAAAGAGAGGAAAACCTGTTGCTGAGGTGAATGCACTTATATTCTGTTGCAGGGATCCCCAATCTTATCCAGAAAGGGCTGGTGTGGTTGCAGGGGTCCACAATCTTATCCAGAAAGGGCCGGTGTGGGTGCAGGGGTCCCCAATCTTATCCAGAAAAGGCCGGTGTGGGTGCAGGCTTTTATTCCAACCAAGCAGCTACACACCTGATTCTACTAATCAACCACCGGAGTCTTTGCTAAAGAACCAGGATTAGTAGAATCAGGTGTGCAACTGCTTGGTTGGAATACAAACCTGCACCCACACCGGCCCTTACTGGATAAGACTGGGGACCCCTGCACCCACACCGACCATTTCTGGATAAGATTGGGGACCCTGCCAATTGTGGTGTTCTCTGACAAATGCCAATCGAGCTGCACGGTGCTGGGCTGTGAGCACAGGTCCCACTACAGGATGTCGGGCCCTCATGCCACCCTCATGGAGTGTTTCTGACAGTTTGGTCAAAAACATGCACACGAGTAGCCCGCTGGAGGTCATTTTGTAAGGCTCTGGCAGTGCTCCGTCTGTTCCTCCTCGCACAAAGGAGCAGATACCGGTCCTGCCGCTTCATTTCTTTGAGCAGTGTATATACATGGTTCAAAAGATACAGAGCAGTATCTTCTCCGCCCACACTGCCAGGCTACCTATGGCAGCAGATACAAAGCAATATCTTCTCCTCCACACTGCTAGGCTATCTATGATACAGATACAGAGCAGTATCTTCTCCTCCACACTGCCAGGCTACCTATGATACAGATACAGAGCAGTATCTTCTCCTCCACACTGCCAGGCTACCTATGGCAGCAGATACAGAGCAGTATCTTCTCCTCC
>CM040405.1:64104637-64134637 GCA_022702515.1 Ilyophis sp. 1 JC-2022 | reverse complement strand
CTCACAAATCTGTAATTAAATTGCTGAGGCACCAAGTAAGGAATGTTTGCCTCTCTCTCTCTCTCTTTCTCTCTCTCTTTCTCTCTCTTTCTCTCTCTCTCTCTCTCTCTCTCTCTCTCTCTCTCTCTACTCATCTTCACATGTCCTGTTTGTTCCTTGAGATCCCTCTCTTTATTTCCCATGAAAGAATACCCCCTCCCCCCCCCCCCCCCCCCGATCTCCCCAGCTGGCTTGTTTATGGAGGGTAGGGTGGGGTGGGGTGGGAGTGGGGGGTTTGTGTGCCAGGTTTGCAGTGCAAATGAAAGTAGATTTTTCTTTCTTTTTTTTCCCCGAAACACAAACAATGAAGGAGAACAATTTTGCCATCCTCTCGGTCTCTGCTGTATGCCACGTCTCTCTGTTTCCCCGCGTTACCGAGCGCTGGTCTAGCGCATTGTTCAACCAGCACAGCTGTGACCGCAGTAGTGGTCCTCCAGCTGACTAGAAACTCTGCCACGCCCCTACAGTAAGGGTCCCAGACAATTTTTTTTGTGTTAAATACAATTTTGACCCAGCAGAGCATCGGTAAAATGGACTGAAATTTTTCCGCATTCACAACTGTGCGCCCCTGCCTGCTCTGTCATTGTGTTTACCTGTGTTACTGCACTGCCTGCTCTGTTCTTGTGTTTACCTGTGTTACTGCACTGCCTGCTCTGTCCCTGTGTTTACCTGTGTAACTGCACTGCCTGCTCTGTCCCTGTGTTACTGCACTGCCTGCTCTGTCCTTGTGTTTACCTGTGTTACTGCACTGCCTGCTCTGTCCCTGTGTTTACCTGTGTTACTGCACTGCCTGCTCTGTCCTTGTGTTTACCTGTGTTACTGCACTGCCTGCTCTGTCCTTGTGTTTACCTGTGTTACTGCACTGCCTGCTCTGTCCCTGTGTCTACCTGTGTTACTGCACTGCCTGCTCTGTCCTTGTGTTTACCTGTGTTACTGCACTGCCTGCTCTGTCCCTGTGTTTACCTGTGTTCTTTTACAGGTTATTTTTACAGGTAAACAATGCATGCTCTTTTCATCTCCCGCTGACACAGCTGGGACTAGTAGCCTCTACCTGTCTCCTGAATACAGCGGGAGGGTCACGCCCACAACGCCAGCCTGCTAGCTACACAACCGCAGGGACTAACATACAGAGCGCTAAAGACACAGTAAAGCATTCAGTGCTCCTTCAACTCTAAACAGCGGATCAAATGTAGCCCAATCAGAGTAAGGTGTAGGCGCATTCATTCACAGTCAGTGATACTTCAAAACTCTAACATCCCAGCAAACAGTGGACGTCCCAGGGACAAACCATTTTAGTCCTCTCAAAGTTATGATGTGACATTCCATAGAGATGTCCTAAAAACATTACTGGAATGTTATTAAAGTCCTAGGAAGGTCACTGTTTGGTTACAATATGACATTTAATTCAAATTTTCCGGGGATGTTCAAACAACGTCCCTATCCGGCTACGATATGACGTTGTGCTCATAACATTCATGGGACATTCGGGGACATTCCTGTAACGTCTGTTACTGGTTACAATATAACGTCATGAAATGAATGTCTGGGGGACGTTACTAGAACGTCCCGGGAACATTCTCTGTGACGTCCACATATCATTTAGAAAACTCTACAAAAAGACGTTCAGGGGACGTCCCCGGGAGCTAATTTTGTTAGCTGGATGGTTTGTATGAGTGTATAGTCACTGCCCCCATACTGTTGTAAACACTTAAGTACTGTTTATTTTTGTGTGACTTACAGTTTCAAACGCCTGTGACTAAGGGTGCATTTTAATGTTCACTAAACAAATGTCCTTCAAATGTTTCGTTACTCAAGTGGAAAAAGTGACTATGAATACAGCATGATTACATCCGTTCGGGTTTATATTTCCTGACAACAGATGACAAACAGATACAAAGTTGTATCGCCCATAAATCGTGTGCCGTATAGTGTTTACACTTTACACATGCCTAGCGGAAGTCTAAAGTTGACCACGCGTAATCAATTTCAGAGAAGCCCTTGCTGAAGAATTAAGCGTCATGCACAATAATCGACTTTACGGAATTGAAAAACTTTCCTCCGGCATGCTGACAATCTTGGTGGAGGACATGCCTAGATTACCGATTTTAACTGGTGCGTATTTGTGTGTAGAGAGATCAGGGTGGCTGGCGTGTGGTTTACCCTTTGAAACGAATAATTCCCGTCTTGCTTAAAACGGGCACAAAACCCACATGGATGTAAAATATTAAATAAAAAAAGCACCGCGTTGATTTTGAATATTATTATTACAGAGGCGCAGAGCTTTAAAATATACTATTGTGTGGGCAATGTAGGCAACTGACGACAGAACATTTTAAGAACAGTTTTCAAGGTCATAGAGAGGTCTGTTGATGCTAAAATATCAAATGACCGGTCATTATCTAATTTCAGCTTTCCGCGTGGTAAACTGTGGTCATGGGTCATTTAACTTTGGAGGGGGGGACATCTGTATTATTTCTGAGCAGACTGTATCCATTTTCTCATTTGCACAAATAATACATATCCCGCTGTTTACCAAGACAATATTTCGAAATTAATTGCTGCGAGTGGCTGAGGTCATGTGAGCTCCGATACGGGGATCTAGCCTATAGCCTAAGAGGCGCAGTAAGTTCACTGTGCTACAATCACAATTAATCGTTGTTTAATGAGAGAAGTTATCAGGGGAAGTAGAGGAGTGCGGTAGAACCCGCGCGCAAAAGATCCTGAATAATTTGGCCACAGCGCGCGATGCAGCGCCGCAGTCAGAGCCGTTCTGGGATCTCTTCAAGCGCATTGTTTATACTGCGAACTAACCTGTTCTACCACCTGTTGTTTGATTTGTTTCTTTCTAAAAATATTTAGAAAGATCTTTTTTAAAAATCCGTCTCAAGAGCTGAAACCATATTGAAATAAAAATGTATTTCAATACAACTCTTGTACAATACAACTCTTAAGCTGCACAAACATTTTTACTTGTAAAAAAAAAACCGTATTGGTCTTTTTTTATTCTACGACTCAACAAACCAATAAATAATAAAACTGATTTAAAAATAAATAAATTGAACAGTTAATTTATTTTACATCCTGCGTGACTAAACAGATTTGCCTCCCAACTTTACACATTGGCGGCTAAGGAGACGCGTAGCCTAGCTACTCATGAAGGAAAATTTTTAAAAAATAAAGAAAATTAGTCTTAATGGGTTAGCTATCGGCATCCTTTGGGGGTAATTGCCGACTTTTAAACTACGGTGATCCGTTTCACGAATTGTCTGATTCCAAACTGAATCAGTTGACAATTCTGTTAAATCGACGTTTACCTCATTAGCGAAATAGCTTAAGTGATATTTTATCATTGATAATATTTTAGTATCATTGATAAATTCACACCTACATTTTGAGCAGGTGCCAGTTAAAGAGAACTAAGATGTAAGAACATCTAGACGTGGAAAAAGTCGAAAATAAAAACAAAAGTGCCCCGTTTGCGCTGCCAAATGTGTATATTTTCGTAATGACACGTCCAATGCGCAACAAAATATCCCGGAGGACCAACAGAGGTAAAGGAAATAGGCTAATCTTGAAATTGTATGGAGTTGATCGAGTTGTCAGGTCGACAAAGCAAGGTGGGATGTGTTGTGCAGATAGCAGACACTTGTGCAGGGGCTGTAGCTGCAGAACGTTACACACTCGCTCATGTCACACTCACAGTCTTTAGACACATTCCACAGCACGCGGGCGGAAACTGTGTTTTACGCCTCAATAGTCTACAGCTGTAAAATAGAAATTAATGTAATACTAAGCTTCAGTAAATAGTCCCGAAAATATTTTCCTGGACCTGGGGTAAAACGGGTAAATTGAATAATTGTTGAGACACATTTTTGATTTGGTTATCGATTCCAACCACACGAGCGCTTAAGAACGATTCATGTTGCACAATCTGGCGTGATGCGCAAAATACAGAAACAAAAAATATGTCGGTAACGATACGACTGGTTCGGCACAGCTTACTCTTAATTCACTCGTTTATGTTTGGCTCTAGTTGCTTTGATTTTGCACATGTGTGCATCTCAGCATGTGTTTCTGATGATTTGAACAACTTGGAACAGTTCAAATATGCGAGATCTGCGATACGCCAACGAGCACAATGCGCCACAGACCACGGCATTTATGAATACATAGCATTACAGCAGCTGATTGTAATAGTATGTTTTAAACTCACCGGTTGGTGTAACGAAGAGATCGGTATTCTGTGTAACCGCCAGTTCAAGCTCAACTTGATTTCTTATCCACGGAGACAGACCGATGGTTTGGAAGAGTACAACTATTGAAAATCCTTCTTCGGTCTCAGTACCTACAAATCTCTGTGCGATTCTGTAGTCTGTATATGTGGCTCTCCTTCACACGAGTTCCCGGTCTCTTGCTGTGGGGAGGATTGTAGTGTTCATGTATGAGGAATGCGCTCGGTTCCGATGGCAAGCAAGCGCGTCCGGGCTGAGACAAAAGCGCTTTATTGGTGTAAAAGAGCTGAGCACTTTTAGTCGAAAATAGGAGGAGCGAGTCTAGCAAGGGAGCGAACGAATGCTTTCCAAACACCGCGTTCCTGACTGGTGATTTGTCAGAATTCACCTACCCTTCCAAAAAGAGGGCGGGGCACGGTCTCACAGGTTACGGGAGTATTTTTTTCAATAGAGTAGTTTCTCTTTAAAAAAAGAAAAAGAGCACTACTTTACTCTCTCTCTGGGTGTATAGAGTTACCCATTAGCCCGGTTGTTCTAAAATTTGCATTAGAAACTGCATTCGATATCTGAACACTAATTGGCACAGCTGACAGAACACAGGCAGGACGACTATTAGGGAAATAATCCTCTCCAGGAAACCGTTGGCTGCAATACAGCTGTTTTATTCAAAATAAGTGTCATGTAAAGTGTAAGCATCACTGCATGCGAATTTTAGCATTTTTGATTGTCTTGTTCCCTATAGCACAGACCGTCACCAGTTACAATATTTTACATTGCATTTTTTCTTTTCTTAGCTGACGTTTTCGTAATTTCCAGTGTCCCCCCCATAATGATCAATTTATGCGGCTGAATGTTTAAATTATGGTGTAAGTGTTGGTGTGAATAGTGTAGATGTTTTTAACTGAACATTATTATGCGGATGTAACAATCACTACAGGTAATATGAAGCAATAGCGTTCTAGAATACTGACATAGAATTTTGAAGAAAAACACAATTCCAAAAAACATACTGTTCAAACGTTTAAGCAATTGAAGGGAGTGAATAGCGAACGGCACAAAAGCTCGGCCCTGCAGAGGATTCCATCCAGCAGCTTCATGGAATTGTTCAATTCTAAATGTCACTAATGTGTACTGTGTCCTATGCGAGTTATTTTTATGTTTATATGAACCTGAGCACATTTAAATGTGCAACAAATTCCTCGAAAATATATAATACAAAATATTTAAATTATATTTAACATTCACTGCCACCCGTGTCACTTGTGAAAATGAAGGACAACGAGTCTTCTAGCGTTGCGTCAAAAAAGTAATAATTTCTGGTTATTTTTGCAGTGTTATATATATATATATATATATATATATATATATATATATATACAGACCCACTCCCACACACACACACATACACACCACACCACATGCCATAAGAAAGAGTCTTTGATGGTTCAATATGCTTCCTGAGATGACCAGCTTTCCCTTCAACTTCTAAGTTGGATGCTTCTGCAGTGATCTTGTGTGTGTCAGCGGGCGAAGTGAGGTCACGTGACACGTCGCGGAGCCGCGTCACCCCAGGTGCGTGCCTTAAGACACATACCTGAGACTGGTTTTACAAAGCGTCTAAAAACCTGACCGCAGGAAGACCGCCACAGAACAACAACTGTCACTAATCCAATGGATGCATCACGGCAGTGACGCAACTACACACCCTACAAACACTGCCTGACCTGCTTTTAAACTGCTTCAAAGTCACTATTACTTCATATGTGTTACCTATTATCTACATAAGTGTGGATATGTTAGAAATGCTTTACAAAAGATTAATAGCATCCTTAGACAATAATATATAAATATTAATAGTAAAAATAATGATAAGAACAGTGTTATAAAGTAAAATAATTGGCCAGAATGAGAAAATTCCACAAACGAATCCATAAAACAAAAACACTGCTTAGATGAGGTTAAATATACTGTTGAAAGAAGCCCTCGAGCATTGCAGTATGAACTATTATAAATGCTTCATTAAGTATTAATCATTGCACTTAACAGTGAACGTATTCTAATGAAAATAGCAGACAGTCTCAATTCTGGGCCTCTCTCTCTCTCTCCCAGATGGAAAGGTATGAAATGAATTACCGTCAAAATAGTTTTGTAATGATTAATGGGTAATCAGAGCCCTCAAAAGATGTTAATTCCCTCTGGGTGGATGTAATTCACTTCACCTACACCACTGTGCTTCCCGTCTCCTGGTGATGCTTCCGTTGGCTGCACTGTTGGATCCAAGACTCAGACGTCACACACACACACACACACACACACACAACACACACACCCCTCAGCAAAGTGTATTGAGACAGAACATAACTCTCATATTTGTCCTCAACTACTTTGGCTTTTTAAAAATTGTTTGATTATTCAGCTTTTGCTGCCTTTCCCAAAATACACTCATCATTTATTGCTTGTAGAACACTGCTTATCTCTGCACAGGTATGTATTGATTTGGTTTAGTTTGAGGTCTGGATTGTCTTTTCTCGTCACTCCTGTGTATTGATTTTCCTTTTCCTGCATGTGTTCATTTTTTACTGTTTTTTTAGCTGCATCTGTTCATTTATTCTGTGATGGTCCTCACTTAGTCTGTGATGGTCCTCACTTAGTCTGTGATGGTCCTATTTCGTTTTCCTTTTTCCTCCACGTCCTGCTGCTCATTTAAATGTCTTCTGTGTTTTTGTAAAGGTTGACTTATGTAACATGTATTTCAACTTGGTTACAGACATTTTTTTTAAATAATAAAATGGAACTTTATGCTTAAAATTTATGAAGTGGGGTTTATGACAGTATTTGGATATGAGAGCCCATTTTGTCACTTCCCTCTGCGTTTAATCCGTCTTTTAATCTCTTTCTTTCTGTTCCACTGCCTGCTCTAAGCACACACACACACACACACACACACACACAGACACATGACCACATGCGTGGTCTGTGGAGATCATGTGCCCACAGTATTGACCTGCACTGAAACTCATCATCTGTTTGCCCTCCTATCTCTTTCTCTCAGTTTCTGTTTCTCTCTCTATTATTTCCTCCCTCATATCGTAACTTTGTGTGTTTATATAGTCATACTTTAATTCACAAAAAGCTGAAGTTATGATTTTTTTGTCTATTTTTTATAGACAGGATGCAGTTGTGAGCACACTCCCTTGAGAGGAAGAGAGAGAGAGAAAGAGAGAGTATAGGCATGACGCTCTCTGTGGTGCCTCCTGCATTTTTTATTAATGGCCTTGAACTTTTCAACCCCCCACCCCCACGCCGTGACCAAGTTAGAGGCACAGCCAAACTGAATCATGCAAACCCCCCATCAACGCCCCCTCCCGGCCTTGTTTCCTTACCCTGATGAAGGTGAGATGGGCTCTTACCTTGTGTCTACAGAGTGTTTGGCCTCATGTTCTAGGCCTGAGTGTGAGGTTCCATGCTCAATGGCAGAAATGTGCTGGCTGGATTCTGCTCCCTCTCCACGTTAGCTAACTCAAGCTAATATTAGCTTATGTTAGCAAATGCTTGCTCACGTTTGCTAATGCTTGCTAATGTTAGCTGAGGTTCGCAGACAAATGAAAGCGTTTGATTAGCCAAGAAAATTTGCTGATCCACGTTGTCGCATCACTTTTTATTAAATCACTATCTTCAGCAAACAAAATGGAACCTTTGATTTTAAATCATGGACAACAAAGGAAAACGTTTTTTTCTGCAAACATTCACCTCGTCGCGCGCATTTCAGGTTGATAATACATATGACCTTTGAACCATTAATCTTCAAAGGTCACAGCTTTGTGTCTGAATTTTACAATTTTCCATCGGAGCGGAGTTTTATGTATGTTTGTATGTTTAAGAGGTCTGGGAAGCCCCTCCACCCCTAACATGAGCTCATCCCAGATAAGCTAATATTTGAAACTGGGGAAAGGAATGAGTTGCTAGGCTGTCATCTGACCATAATTTCAAGTCTGATGTCATAGAAAAACTGTCCTGGACTTAAAATTTGGGGGTGGGGCTCAGTTTTCGCCTGAGAGGAGCATCAGAATGTGTGTTTATTTTTTAAAAACGTCTTAAAATAAATCACTGACAAGCATCCAGTCTGTGCTGTGAAGGACGTCATCAAATTAAAACACATTTATACAGTCACACTGTTATACTGAGCATTTATACAGTCACACTGTTATACTGAGCATTTATACAGTCACACTGTTATACTGAGCATTTATACAGTCACACTGTTATACTGAGCATTTATACAGTCACACTGTTATACTGAGCATTTATACAGTCACACTGTAATACTGAGCATTTATACAGTCACACTGTTATACTGAGCATTTATACAGTCACACTGTTATACTGAGCATTTATACAGTCACACTGTAATACTGAGCATGTATACAGTCACACTGTTATACTGACCATTTATACAGTCACACTGTTATACTGAGCATTTATACAGTCACACTGTTATACTGAGCATTTATACAGTCACACTGTTATACTGAGCATTTATACAGTCACACTGTTATACTGAGCATTTATACAGTCACACTGTTATACTGAGAATTTTATGCAATTCAAAATAATTTAATATGTATTTCATCAAATTAGTTTTTTTAAAATCAAATACTTAATAAACGCATAATAATCAGATAGTGAATAGCTAATCAGAGTCTCATTTTCCAGGAAGCTAGTATATATTAAATAAATACCAATGGTCTACTTTTACAGTCCAAAAACATTGATGTAAAACAGTTGTGAAACTTTCAAGAAATTATTTCCAAAATAACAAGCAGGTTTATTATCCATTCACCTTCTGCTGACTATCAACCTCAGTCTGACCTCAATTAAGAAAATACCGCAATGTTATGTCTATGACTAGTGTACCTCTGTTGGCATTATGATTTATGATGATAATTGTGATAATATGATATTGAATTAATGGTAATAATGAACAGCTGCAGAAAGAACCCTGGTGGAATTCAGTTTCACCCCCCCCATCGCCCCCATAACCAGCTGACGGGGGAGGAATGTTTTGGAGAAGAAGATTTGGAGGCGGGATATTAGTTTATACATGAAAGACGGGCTCTCGGGAGCAGGCAGAGGTACTATGTACACAAAGTGGGTTTGAAGCATTTTTTTAGCTTGAGGGTTGGCATGCAAATGCTACTCGTACAACAGTGGGTCGGGGGGTAAATTCTGTGATATAAAAACACAAACTCTCTCTGGCCATCCAGCAGTTGGAAGAGTTACAGCCCTTCCCCTCAAGGGGGGGCTGGCCTGTCCTGTGCGGGGGGGGGGGGGGGGGGGGGATACTGAGTTAGCTGGATAACTGCACTGAGTAAAACCTGGAACCCCCTCCAAATGTGACACATGGACTGAAGTAAAAAGAGCTGTTCCAGGTTTTACTCAGTGCAGTTATCCAGCTAACTCAATAATCCTGCTTCGTGATACAGGCCCCTGGTTGGGATGTGGAAAGGGGAAAAACTGGTCCTAGACCAGCACCCCGACTCTAAGATGCTTTAGGATTACGAGCCCAGCCCAGCCCTGCAATGGAAAGAATGAGTGCAAACAGCGTTTGAAGAGCTGCAACCTTTCTCTCACAGAGCTGGATTTCTCCGGTTACGGTATAAACAGCAGGGTGGGGGCTGGGGGTGGGGGGGAGGGAGTTTTACAGAATCCCACGGGCAAAAATGGCAGGCTTGACCTTCGGATGACCTCTCCTGCGTGGCAGAAACAACCTCTCTCTCTCTCTCTCTCTCTCTCTCTGTACCTCTCTCTCTCTCTTTCTATCTCTGTACCTCTCTCTCTCTCTATACCTCTCTCTCCCTCTCTCTCTCTCTCTTTTTCTCTTTTGCTCTCTGTACCTCTCTCTCGCTCTCTCTTTCTGTACCTCTTTCTCTCTCTGTGTACCTCTCTCTCTCTTTCTCTTCTCTCTCTGTACCTCTCACTTACTCTCTCTGTCTTCCAGACCCTTATACTCCTCTCTCACATCACTCCAGTTATCGCTTGTAGCTAGCGCTATGTAAACACTGCAGAAAACACCGGGGAGGGGGGGTAAATTATGAAGTAGTATTCTGAAAGAAGTTACTGTTCCTGTAAAAATAATCTATCTTTCTCTCTTTTTGTCATTTGGGTGTAAAAATAAATAAATTAATTGTAACTAATAAAACTCTAATTGTAACAGATTGTTCCCTGGGGAGTAAAATACTGCACTGCTTACAGTACAGCAACAACCCCAGTAAGATACTGAGAGAAACTTTTCTTTCACTCTCTCTGTCTTTCTCTCACTCTCTCTCTCTTTCTGCTGCAGGGTTTGTTTATATTCGGACATTCTTATCAGACCCAGGGTTGGGGCAGCAGGCTCAGTCCAGCCCCGGCCTGAGGGCCTTGTGTTTCTCTTTTTTTTCTGTCTTTTCATTCCCCCTTTCCCCTCCTCTCAATTCAAATTGTTTCAATTTCAAGGTGCCTTACTGGCATGACATGCACTGTGTTGCCAAAGAAAATGTTACAAAGAACCACAATAAAATAAAAATAAGTAAAAAAATGTAAGCTTTATTGGCATGACCACACATCAGCATAGTCTTGCTAAAGCGATTGTTCACAATTGTTAAAACAACAACGGCAGCAAAAACTACGTGAACAATAATATTGTAAACGATGGGGTGCTTGGACCCTCAGTAATTGGGGTGGGGTGGGGGGCTTTTTTAACAAATAAAATAATGGTAATAAACAGCAATAACAATAAAAAACAATGTACACTACTTACTATTAAGAGCTATAGAGACAATGTGGTGGTGGAGTGGCCTGCTCACTGTCTCTCAGGCTATGGCATGCTGCCACATACTGTACCTCTCACTCCTCTCTCTCTCTCACTCCTCTCTCTCTCTCTTTCTCTTTCTCTCTCTCTCTCACTCTCTCTCTCTCTGTTATTTATAGCTGCTGTGCTGATGATGAGGTTCCCACCTGGGCTGGGCTGCCTGTTGCATTACAGCTTTTCTCACTCTTCTCTGCTTTATCTTCTCCACTAAAAAACCTCCCCCTCATCTCTGTTTAAGTAACAATAATGTTCCAAAACTGTGGGTGTGTATGTGTGTGTGTGTGTGTGTGTGTGTGTGTGTGTCTATGAGAATGTAATTACAACCTGATAATATACAGCACTAAAAACCTTACTATACAGCTCATCCAGCACCCAGTTTGTTTCCGTTACACAATCTCAGATATGTTTTGGTGCATTATGGGATATATAGTCAGGGGCTGGTGCTGTAGTTCAGATAGTGGTACGCGCAAAGGGACATGTTCTGACAGATTATGGGGATTAAGGTTTCCTGACTCTTTTGTGACCCCCCAACCCTCAGTGCATGAATTAGAGAGGGAGGGGTGGTTTGGGGGGGGGTGGTTGCTAAGCAGCGGGGGAGCAGGGGCAATGTCAGGTATTCTGGGATGTTTCAAGGCATGCCTTCTGCGTAGTGTCAGAAAGTGATGTCGCCTGACAAAAAGTGACAGGTAGCGACAGGGGGGGCAAGGAGGCAGAGCAGGAAGTCAATCCCCTCCGGCTCTCGGGTCTCGGCTCGTGACGGAAGAGGGGTGAGAGAGGAAGAGAGATGGAGAGAAACTTTGGTGGGAAATTTGTCATGTCCCACCCACCACCTCCCTCCCAAAACGTCTGTTCCCCCTCACCCCCTGGGACAGTGTGGGAACAGAGTTGCTGTGTGATGTTCAGGCTTCTTGAGGGGGTCTTTCATACCCCCTCCCAACCAAATATCCCCCTCCCTCTCCCCCTTCTACATTGTGTTCCTCAAAGCAAGACTGTTAATGTAAAAGAATCAAAGCGCTCTCCTCTGTTTGGGACCCTGTACATTTGGCTTTAGCTGTAAAATTAGCCACAGGTGCACTCAGGTAAGTCAGCAAAGCAAATCCCTGGGTGAATTCACAACATCAGCGTAGTGACTTCAATACCAAACAACACACTGCAAAAAATCTCTGTCTTGTGATGAGACTTAAAATCTTGTTTGTTTTCTTTTGTCTCAAGTAGAAAATAGTAGCTTGTTTTAAGTTGCTTTTTGCTCAACTAGTAAAACTATCTCACCTCATTGGCAATCTTTTTGTCTCATTTAGCACAAAAGTAATATAAATAAGATTTTAAGTCTAAATATAAGATAAATAATTTTTTTGTCAATAGTGGGACCAGGGTGGTTATGGGTAATGATGTGCGTCAGGAGATGAAATATAAATTAGGAATACTTTGGGAACCTGATAGCAATTACAGCAGTAAGCACATCTATAGTGACGATAATAAAACAGACTAACAATATGTTTGCATAAATAATATTGACAGAGCATAAACTGCGGTGTCATGAGGGATAATTACAATGGGAAACACAATCACAACAATGCTTTCACCCAGCACCTATACCAGACCACTAGGAACAGCTGTGTTTATTTTCACAGCTGGGATGTGTGTGGAAGGCTGTTTGTGTGTCGGTGTGTGAGAGAGAGAAAGAGAAAGAGAAAGAGAGAGAGAGAGAAATGTATGTATGTGTGTGTTTGTGCATTGTTTGTGTGTGTATGTACGTGTGTGTGAGATTGTGTTATGTGTATCTGTGTGTGAGTGTGCTATGTGTTTTTATTTGTGTGTGTGTGTGTGTGTGTGTGTGTGTGTGTGTGTGTGTGTGTGTGTGTGCCTGTACATGTCTGAGTTTGTGTGTGTGTGTGTGTGTGTGACTGTGTGTGTGTGTGTGTGTGTGTGTGTGTGCCTGTACATGTCTGTGTGCGTGTGTGTGTGTGTGTGTGCCTGTACATGTCTGTGTGTGTGTGTGTGTGTGTGTGCGTGCCTGTGTGTGTGCATGTCTGTGTTTGTGTGTGCGTGTGCCTGTACATGTCTGTGTGTGTGTGTGTGTGTGTCAGTGTGAGCTGGGCAGACTGCCCCAGCATGTGGCCTGCAGAAAGCCTGGGTCTAAATTAGTTCCCACAGTCCATAGTGGGTCAACACCAGTCAGGGTCTTGGGAACTAGACTGGCAAATGCACCAGAAAAGTATGGAGGCTGGTTATGAAGGGATGGGCAGAGAGAAATAAAGAAGAGAAGGGAGCAAGCAACTTGCAGCACATGTTTGCGTTTTCAGCCAGGCGATAAAAAGAGCAAATAGAGGGGCCTCCTAATCAAACGCTGTAATTACCTCCTGTGTGAACTGTAATTATGAAATAAAATTTCACTCGCCATTCAGTATGCAGCGCTTTGACAGAAAAGGGCGACGCTACATGAATGCAACCGCGCTCAACGCAAACTTGACCGCTTTTCCGTCCCAGCACTGCGAAGCGGCCGATAACTGTTCATTTCCCATCACAATTAAAGCATAATTTCAGTACAGATTTAACCTGCAGACACAGAGCCACATGGGAGCTGAGAGAGAGAGAGACAGAGAGAGAGAGAGAGAGAGAGAGAGAGAAGAAGTAGAAGTAGAAAAAGAAGAAGAAGAAGAAGAAGAGAGATTTGAACATCTATATGAAATGTATTGTCTTAGACACGTGTCATAACACAGGTTCTCACTGGCTCTATCCAGAAGTGTTAAAACATGTACTTGGTTGAAAGAGTGATAACTTAATATCTTTAATATATAAAATTTAAAATTGATTGACCAGTACATCCAATCAGTTACGTCGTTATTTTGCAGGGTTCATTTAGAGAAAAAAAAGGGGTTTTCCTCATATAAAGAGTCTACTGTCGCCTGCAGAAAGACAATCAAATGAGAGACAAGAATGGTCCATGATGAGAGCACACCATTCAGCTCATGGTCAGCTTTTGGTTCCTGGGGTCACCAGTGCCGATGAGTAGGGTCACCCACAGCAGCATGGGTACGGAGCCCATTCATAAAGCATCTCGGTGAGAGAGTGCTGATCTAGGATCAGGTTTCCCCCTGTCCATACTCTAACCCCAATCCTGTTCCTGGAGATGTACCATCCTGTAGGTCAGGGGTAGGCAACCCTGGTACTGGAGTGCCGGTGGCATTTTTGGTTTTTGTTCTGCGCTTGATTGCAAGAGTTTGATGGGTGATTAAAATCTGAGCCTGAATATTCTGAATGGTGAAGCACAGAGTGCCTCCAGCACATGGTCACCTGCATTCATTACATCTTATTGATTATAATGATGTAGTTCTAGGTTTGGATGGAGCAAAACCATCTCCTGCACACCAGGATTAGGATTTTCTACCCCTACTGTAGGTTTTCATTCATCCCTAATTTGGCACACCTGCTTTTATTAATTAGCAGCTCAATGAGATTTCTGGCTGTTGAATGAGGTGTGCTTTGTTAGGGCTGGAGTGAAAACATACAGGACTGTAGATTGTCAGGAACCACTGTACTAACCTTAGCTAAAAGGCGAAACTGATTCTAGATCAGCACCCAACGTCAGACACATTATAAATACAGGCCCTTCCCTCCCCTTACACTATGAGCTCTGGTTAAATATCCCACACATAAAGAGACCTTTCAGCCAGACGAAGCCTTTCAGTTACGCTAATAAATTAAACGTAAACATGACATCATGGCGCGTACAACAGCCTTTGCGCGGGCCACGGGCCACCGGCTGAGCTCAATGGGCGTCTTTGTGGAAGTTCGGTGGCTAAACGGGAGTTTTCCCAATGCGTAGCCACGGCGAGCGGCCCTTCTGACCCCGAAGAAGAATCCGACCTTTTTTAACGCCTAACACAGCTGCTGTGAGTCAGGCTTCTGTCCGCCTCCGCTGTCTTCATCATCATCTTCCTCTTGGCCTTCACCGTCTTCATCTACATCTTCCTCTCGGCCTCAGCCATCGCCGTGTTCATCTTCCTCCACTGGTTTATTTACCTCTCCAGTTACATGTTTCACGGGCTGTTTTTTGTAGTTCCGATTTGAATGGGGATAGGGGGTTGTTTGTTTGTTTGTTTGTTTGTTTGTTTGTTTTAGAGTTGGTCGGTTGCATGCCTGCTGCATAAGTCCACAGGAATTTCATGAGTTCTGAGATCCTTGTGTAGGACGTGACCTCAGAACTGCGTTTCAGACGATTACTGAGAGCAGGGAGCATGTGGTGCAAGACGGGATTTCCCATGGACCAGACGGGTCAGGAGTCAGTGCGTGCACGTGCGTGTGTGAGTTTGCATGTGTGTGTGTGTGTGTGTGTGTGTGTGTGTGTGGGTGTTTCCTTATTCTCACAGGACAAAGCCCAAGCTGTTGGCAGAAAGTGTTTCTGAATGAACAGCACTGCTACACACAGACCAGCCAATCCTCATAAAGGCTTAATTTACAGTCTACATTCTGAAAAATTCACTCACTTTCCTCATAGCAAGAATGATTTAGGCAGTTCACATGCATTTCCTCCAACCGCCAGTGTTTGAGATAAAATGGTAATAAGCCATTATTAATGGCTGTGAAATCAGCAACGTCTGATCCTGGTAAACAGCATACGTGTTGCTTATCAGGACTCCTTGCACACAATAATTTTTTATAACACTATCAGCTGTATGCAGCAATTTTCTTTCAGTTTTGACCCAGCCCTAATACAGTATATTTTAGTCTGGCAGTGTACATCTCACCCCTATTGTACTAATATACGCTGCTGGACTTCAATTAAAACTTTTCACCAAAAATACAAAAACGTTTTGTGCCAAGCATTGTCCTCATTTAACGGTCAGTATTATGATTAGATTCTTGAATGAAGATGTTTATGTTTACATTTAGGCATTTAGCAGATGTTCTGATCAAGTGTCACTTACATACGTTTGTACATCTGTCACATACGTAATTGAAATTGGTCTCTGAAGCCATTTTCTTGTTTTTAGTGAGTGGAAAAGCAGACTTTGTTTTGTTTGATGTGTGCTGTACGGTTGAGCGAAGTCCTGGTTTTGCATGGTTGGGAGGCACCGTGTGACATTGCTGCCTCCAACCTCCATTTTCAACTAAAAATGAATTACAGTTTTACTGTAAAGGCTCTTATTATTATTGTTTTTAAAGGATTTAAAGTAGTGGGAACATTCACAAAACAAGGTCTATCTGAAAATTAACAAAAAAAGGCCATCTTTTTCAAATATGCAGTTACATATTTCAGAGACACCATATAACACCACCTACAGTCAAGCCGGAAAGTCTGAACACCCCTTTCACCTTCTCCACATTTTATTACATTATAGACATATTCTACAATAGATTGAGTTAATTTTTTGTCTCAAAATTCTACACAAAATAGCTCATAATGACAAAGTGAAAACATGTTTTTAGAAATTTTTGCAAATGTATTAAAAATCTAAAACTAAAATCTTTCATTTACATAAGTATTCATACCCTTAAAAATAAAAGTTTTAGTTTCTTTTGTTCAGACAATGAGATAATAGATTGTATTAATAGGTAATACAATCTATTATCTCATTGTCTGAACAAAAGAAACTAAAACTTTTATTCGAAATAAGAAGACAAAATGAACTTGATTGAGCTATTCATACCCTTTGCTTTAACATATTTTTAAAGTATCATATTTAATATTTGCTCACATATCCTTTGCATGCTGTTACTTCCTGAAGTCTGTGACCCATCAACATCAAAAAATTCTCGATATCTTATTTCCAGGTACTGTTACAAGCGATACTATAAGCTCTCTGCATTTGAATGGATCTCTATGGGAATTGTGGGGGGAGACTAGATTCAGCTGTAAATTACACTGGTACAGTATGGAACACATGGCTGGCTAAATGGCTGTACGTCATCAAGGGTCTGAGCTATCGAACAAGCCCCAAACCATCACTCTGTTGCCAGATATGGAGTAGATGTGGCTTGACTGTATTTTGCTCTCTTTTTCACTCTCACTGTTTTGGAGTATGTCAGGAATGAAGCACAGGACATGATACCTGTGACTGACAGAGGTAGCTGAAATATTCTGGAGATGACTCAGCGAAGCTTAAAATGTGAAGAATTGTTTTGCGAACTATGTGTGGAAATAAAGAAGTACAATCAGAAATACTGGTAGAATGGAAGGTCTCCACGGGTGTGGTTTACTGTCAGGTGAGAACTAGGGCAGTTAGTTACATCATCACTCTGAGGGACACCAGCAACCAATGGGGGAAGCCGGGGGAAGAGAGTCATAGAGAAGACGTTGAAGACAACAGTGACTCGATGCAACTCATGCTGCACAAACTGTTAACGTAATTGAGTTATATTTAAGTTCATTTTATCCAAGCTACATGTATCCTCCTGAGACTCAGCAAAAAAAACCTTGATATTTTTAAGTGTTTGATGTATAAAAAACATTTTGCAATAAAAAAAATTGTCAAATCACATATTTATTTATTCATTAATTGTATGTGCACTGTAGTGGCATGGTAGCATGTATGGCCTGGAAGATACATTCAAAACCCTATTTCCTCTAGAGAAATATTGTATTTGTTGTAAGTGGTATAAATAAAGTTTTATTGAATTGAATTGAATTGAGTAACTATGGCTGTGTCCGAATCAGAGCTCTATCTACTGCGCCCTGTCTCCTGCGTACAGTGCACTGGCCGAAGTGTGCTGTTTAATGTGCACTGTACAGCAGTCCGCAAAAAATATCCGCCATACTATTTTCCAACCGCCCTGTGGATGTGTCGTAAGCAGGTTCTTAGACATCCCACCAGTGTTGCCATGTCCGCGGTTTTACAGCTAAATTGGGATACTTTCAAAGTGCAGTCACGGGTAAAAATTAAAAGTTGCAAAGCATGCACTTATATTAAAAGGTAAAAATATATTTCTATTTCAAATACATTGGTTTCGGTTCAAAATATATTTTAGGCTAGTTTTGAGTCGCCATTTGACTGGACAGTCTTGCAAGATCTGGCAACCCTGTGCCTCACTCTTGCGCTGCCATGTCACGTGTTGTTTTTGTTGTATTTGAAAGAAAACGTCAGCGAAGGTGCGCCTCATATTTTCAAAATGAAGCTTCACGTCATATTTATGTGACCAAAATGTTTGTGTACTTGAAAAGTGCGCTCCCGAATGTACTCAGCGAAACCCAGGAAGTAAGTGTGTCATCTGGATGTTTGAAGTATACTGCAATTTGAAAAATTGTTGCATACTCCGCATACAAAAGTACTCCGGATTTCGCATACTTTCGCATACAACTTTCTTGCCCTATCTACTCACCAAGGCTACTCAACAGTGTGGAAGAGTGCTGATTTGGAAACGGCCTGAGTCACAGAAGGATATCTTGTTTTGGTTCGCAGGAGAGGTGTTTGGATTGTGGCCCCCTTCTGAGCAGATCCCTGGTTTTGAGCCACCAATCTAAGGGCTAATCTGTGGAAACAAACCTAATCCCTCCGCAGATAACGCCGCCCTGGGGGGTAAATCTGACATTAAAGAGGTGCTGTTCTTCTATCACACAGTAAAAGCCGCAGGTAATCTATTTAATGAGCAGGTATCTGGGATGGCGTACTCACCTGTGAAAACTCTCTGCCACAATAAAAGTTAAAAAGATATTATAAAATATAAATATTCAGCTTTTTGCTTTTTTCAGTCTCATTTCACAGGACACTGCATTATGGTCCATACTCATACATACTTCATAACATACTCATACATACTTTATAACATACTCATACATACTTTATAACATACTCATACATACTCATACATACTCTATAACATACTCATACATACTTTATAACATACTCATACATACTCTATAATATACTCATACATACTCTATAACATACTCATACATACTTTATAATATACTCATACATACTTTATAACATACTCATACATACTTTATAACATACTCATACATACTTTATAACATACTCATACATACTCTATAACATACTCATACATACTTTATAACATACTCATACACGGCAGGTGTGATGGTGATGGCTGCACACCACTCAGCGCATTTTAATTCCATTGCAATGGAAGTGCAGGAAAGGAAGAGGACAGGAAGAAAAGCATTTTTTTATTTTTAAAAAGAAAAACACACAACTGCTGAATTTTTGCTGTGGTTTTGATTTCAGCCATTTTAGAGCATCTGAACACACACACACACATACATAAACACACACAAACACACACACACTCACACATACACAAACACACATGTACATGCACATACACACATACATACATACACAAACACACATGTACATGCACATACACACATACATACATACACAAACACACATGTACATTCACACACACACATACATACATGGTACTTATACCAGCACACACATACACAAACAGCTCTCCTGACCTACAAACACTAACACGGACTCAGTTATATTTTGTTTTCTTTAATTCTTTAGGATGTGTTGCTTTAACAAAGGAACTCTCTGTGGGGATTTTCCCTCCTCCTTCCCCTAAGCCCCCCCCCGCCCCCCAATCCTCATAACAACTTAAAGGGTGATGAAACAACAGAGAGGAGATGTTAACCAGAACCGACATTCTTATCTCTCTCTCCTTCCCTGGCTCTGATTGCCCTTCTCCTCCCTGTGTCCTCTCTCTCTCGCTCTCTTTCTCTCCTGCTCTTCCCCATAATTCATAAGGCCTGTCCATATGGTATTTATAAAGGGCTTTGTGTAAACTTCTCTTATTTGAAGGCCTGATATTGGATGTACTTTGAAAGAGAAAGATTAGTAGGGTGTAGTGTCCCATCCCTTCCCATTGGTGATCATTTACTCCCCCAAGGATAATTTGTGTGTCAGCATGGGGCACAAGCTCAGAGATAGAGCTGTGTTCTGATAAGATTACATTTCCAATTTAAATACTTTCAGATGGTTTTGAGTTTTGAGTCCTAACGCGAAGTGAGATTTATTTCACAGAGCATTAGTGAAACTGCTTTCTTCTCTTAAAACAAAACGTGGTGAAGAGTGAGAGAAAAATAGTAGGAGTGGTGATAAGAGAAAGAAAAAAAGAGAGATGAAAGAGAGACAGAGAGAGAAAAACAGAGAGAGGGGGAGACAGAGAGCTAAGGAGATGGGGAGAGGGAGAAAGAAAGAGGGAAAGATAGAGAGAGGGAGAGAGAAATAAATGGAGGGACAGAGAGGGGGGAGAGAGGGAGAAAAGAGTGATAGAGAGGGAGGGAGAAAGCGATAAAGAGAAGAAGACAGAGGGAGGGAGAGAGAGAGAAAGAAAGTGAGAGAGAATAAACAGTTTAGAGACACATCTGATAAGTGGCGGGGGTGTTGAAGACAGCCTGCTCTTCTGCACGTGCCAACACTCCCTGGACATGAGAAGAAAGAGAAGGATGAAGATGAAAAAAATACACTGAGCTCTGATACTGGACTGCTTCCAACAGGAACAGATGAGTTAACACATCAACAAAGACAATGAGAAATAAAACCATTCCCTCCTGATCTACTGAAGCAGTACTGTCACACCTGGGCCCTGGCAATACACTGAAAATGCAATACTCTTTTCTTTATTTTTTTTAGAAATGTAGAGATCATTTTTTCTAATATTTAAAATTTGGGCCTACACTGGAAACACTTTAGAGCACTGCATACATAGTTAAGCAGGAATATCAGCTCATCTACAGAATTCCGTGAGTAAATTCCATGTAAAGAGCTGCATGTGTTTTTGTTAATTAATGTATTTATAAAAAAAATTGTATTTTGTTAAAAAATATATATAGTTAATATTAACATTTTATTTTTGATCATTGATTAAATCTGTCATTTCTGAATCAAATTCCTGTATAAATGAATTGTAAAAACAAATAATATAACTTTTATGCAAATCATTATAATAAATCTATATGATCCATGGTTTCTCATTTACATCTGCAATATGATTGGCTGTAGTGGCCATATCATTTTACCTACAAGCTTCCAATGAACAAACTCAATGAAAGAGCTGGTGTAAGATGGTGCATGCCAGACTCAAAGTATAGCAGTATGACTACTTTCTCAAACAGTTAAAGCAGGTCCAATGTGGTGGCCCCATTTTTCAAACTGTATTCAAATTTGGCACACAAAGAGCGTGTGGCTCATCCTCTCACTCCGCAGAGGCGGAAAGTCCGGGGTCGGAAAATCCTGCCATGTGTTTCTTCCACCCGTTAACTAAGCCAGCTGATTTTACTAATTAGTTCTACCTGCTGGCTGAAGAATTTTGCCAATTAGCAAATCCAGGTGAATGGAACAAAATACTTGGGAGGACTTTTACTTTCTGAGATGGATTTTTCCAGCGCTGAAGAATGGGATTCAGCCCCACACCAATACGTTCCTGCATGTCCAGTAATGTCCCGGCATCGGCCTGGAACATTACTAGCAACTGACTTTTTGTCAAAACAAAAGTTTTCATTGACTTTTATGATCATGTCACTCACCGATTTATTTATTTTGGAGTCCCGTCATCTTTCCAAGCTCCAGCGAGACTCTCAGTCGTCAGCGATGGCGAAGTTCAGACGGTCAGCAAAATTAGAAGCGTCGTCTTTACACAAATGTTTGTTTGGAAATCTGTTGTTCTAGTCAGGAACACGCCATGCTTGACAATCTGAAATGCAACCCTACAAAACCAGACGAGGAAGAAGATTGTATTTTCTATGACTGTTTTTCGACTTATTTTGAAATCTGTTTTTTCTTCATGATCCTCTGATCATGACATGCCTTCAGCAGTTACTCAGCGTCCATCCTGTTGTCAGGGACGTCACTAGGATTTAGAGACTGGAGGGGCTTAGCCCCTAGCAGTTTATCCAATGCGCGCACACAGGCAGCGCGCGCCGAAATTTTTTCATCACATCTTTAAAGTGCTTCTTTAATTCATCATTTATTACAGTAGAGAGTATAGCAGAGCATCTATCAGTGCCTGTTTTCTGTCTCACCCTCTTTTCTTTACCTGCCTCCTAAGACCTCCTGCTTCCCTCTCCTGAGTCTTCAGGATGTCCTCCTTTTTAAAAATATAAATAAGCTAAACAAATTTGGTATGATTTAAGTCTACATATTGGGGTGAGTTCAAGGAAAATAGGTTAGAAAATGTATCCATCAATGCAAATGAAAATATATATAGGCTAGTTACATAAACTCACTCTTGCCAAATAAATTTTAGGCCTATTTCTGCCTGCCACTGATATTTCTCTATTGTGTCTGAAGACAGTCTATACATTGAACAGAGGATATGGTGTGGCGCATCCCTTAATTAGTTTAGTCACTGGTACTTAGTTCAAGCCCTAATGAAATTTGACAACACAGAACAAATGTAGTCTGAATGTTTCTCAAATATTTATTCTGCCAAATAAGACAGTATGTGAAAAAAGTGGCAACAAAAAAAACAACAACAAAAAAGACACGAAGGCAGCAATAAACAAAACTATCCATTCAACTGGATCAACTATCCATTCTTATCCCTATATTTCCACTCAATGTCACTATGTAACTATGTATGTATTTCAATGGCTCACAGCTTAATGTTAACTTTGTGGGTGTAGCCTGTGACAACATGTAGCCTATGACTCCATTATACATTTGTGTGTAGGCCTATGCTGTATTAAATGTAGCCTATATTTAAAGGCAACGTCCATAATATTCATCCAAATTATGTCTATTTAATTTATAAGGCTGCAGCCAGCTAGTTAGAGGGGAATTCCTGTGTAAAATGGAATGCTTAGCATGGACTCTTTACAGGACTAGGAACTGGGCAGCAGGTGGTGTCCACTATACAAATAACAAACCCACTACTATTAATAATAAATCTCTCACTATGCATTCACTTTCACAAAACTACAACACATCTCACTCACATGTATTTATCATCATCTCTTACTAAACGTATAAAACGTCCTTATTAATCCCCTATTGTAATTTCACCCCTTATCAATCCTTGACCTTTCTTTAAAAAAAACCATCATTATTCCCTCCCGGACACATTTCATGACACAGGAGGAAGGGGGAGACTCAAACGCGCGCACACACACACAAACACCTTGGCGAAAGAGGAGACACAGAGGAACACTAGTGACAAGTCTCGGCGCGCAACACAAGAAACAGTCCTTTTTAATAAACTATCTTTACAGTTACGAAGTTATCAATGCCTCTATTTATATGTAAGGGCCCTCATTGTACTACCAAAGAAGCGTCGGGCTACTAGGAGACTTGTTAAATGGATTTCTATTTAAGCCGACAGCAGCACTACTGACAGCTTTTTGGAAACATCGGCCAGAACTTTCGAACTCGTTACCATGCTAAGCATAAGCAAAACACATTTTACACCGGATTTCCCCATTAAGTTAGCCATAATTAATGAAATAATAAAGTAGTTTTGGCTGGTCGTTAGTTCATGGACACACGAAGACCACTTGTTGGAAGAACGTAAAAAAACTCGACCTGTATGCCTAGTAGATCTTGACTGACTTCGCAGGCTCCGTCAGCATCAGCTGCTCTGCCACTCACCGTGCTCTGCTTCTCCCTCACACTCGTCAGGTACCTTCGTATATCCATCTGTAAATCCTCTTCTTCTTTGGGGTTTAACGTCTTCTTCTTCTTTGGGGTTTAACGCTGTAAATCCTCTTTTGTCAATTTCTCTCTTATTTCTTACGACGAGTGCCAAGTTGCCAACCCGACCCTTCAGAAAATGTAACGTTAACGTGACCCCTCACCCCTAGCCCCTCCCCCCAGCGCTCTCGGAAACAATATCCAAATTAAAGTATTAGTATTAGTATTTATTTCAACTCATAGTCTGGTTTATTATGTTAAGTGCAGGCATGTTACGATTTCCTTAACCAAAAAAAAATACAATATTTTTGTAGGGGGGGCTTTTGAACCTCTTGGGGGGGCTTAGCCCCCCCAAAATAGGCCTAACGACGTCCCTGCCTGTTGTGTTAAAGCAATGATTCTGCAATCCTTCAGAGAGCTTTGAGTTTTGAGTTTTGCTGGAAAGGGACAGTTGGATTTTAAAAGTTCTGTGTCTGTCTATAGATTACCCAGAATTCTTTGCCCATGCTTTCGCTGCCCTGAATGCTGTAGGTGTAGGTGTCTTCCAAAATGAGAAAACTGGAAAACAGTCCTTTTAACAAACAAAAAATATGTTAATCCTCAGTTTTCAATGAAAGAAATATTCCCAATGGGGTGGAGCTATTTTTTGGGGGAAGTGACTACAACATGGAAACAATAGAAGTTTGATTTGTTGTTGTTTTTTTAACAAGCATAATATACGAAGATTGCATCCAAAGTACACTCACTAAAGACCCTATTGGTTCAAACTTCTGTAGCCAGTATGTTTCTCTGTACAGATACTGAATGACTAGATGGTGACTAGACCTAATGTTCGGCACGCAGCAAAAATGGTAGTGTACATTTAACACCCTATGGTGTTTGTATGAGACCATGTCTCATATTAACACCCTAGGGTGTTAAATGTACACTTGCAGTGTTCGATTTAAACCAGCATTTTTGTTGTGCAGCATTTGTGAAGTCACTGTTTTATTTCACCAGGTTTTACACAAGTAGGTTACACAGGCAGATTCATAAATAGTTATCTTGTTCAAATCAGTATTTCAGATTTAAAACAATAAACCCAACAGGCGATCTTGCAATGTCTGCAACCTGGAACTGATCTAGTGACTCCTGTCTCTGTCCGGACTGCTCAGGCTGTTTTTTCTGTCCTGGTAACCCTTGGTGACCGTGTCTGACTGGTTATGCTCTCTGCCTGAAGACCTGCTGACAGGCTATTAAACATTTCTCTCATGCAGCTCATTGAAATTTGTTCTGGCTGTTACGTTCCAAAATCCACCTGTGTTGCATTAACCAGGTGTACAGTAGTGGAGGCAACACTAAGCCACCTAAAACGAAAACCACAACCTCAAAGATAAACCCAGTCAAGCGCAAAGTGATTTAAAAGACGAAATGTTTAAGAACACAGACACTTATGGTAGGAACTAACTTAGTTATTCTATAAACATATAACAGTCTGACAATATTTACAGATTGGCTACACAGGCTGCATGCTCTCACCAGGCAGAATGGGTCTTCTCTCCCTGGTCTAGCTGTATCGCTGCTTCGGTGGTAATCAGCCGCTTTCAGTCCAATCACGGGCTATTTACTGTAGTCTGTTAATAACTGAAATTAGCTTGAACTCTCGTGGTGCAGACGGAGACAGGGTATTTATAGTCTTGCATCTTTCCAATCTCGCTGCTCCGCGGCGGTCCTCGGCATTCCCAGCCACGGCATCTTCGCAAACATTGCGACGTCCACGTCTCCACGCAGGCTGAAGATGTTTGCCGGGCAACAGCGTGCGTCTTCTCTCCAGCGCAGCTCCCAGGATCTCGGCGCAGGGCCATGACATCAGCATTTCCATCTGTAGGGGAGACATAGACAAACCCAGCAGCCCAAAGTCAAGCAAACACAAAGCAGGGGAGACAGAGTAACAGAGGAACGGAACAGTGGTCCAGACTCAAACTACAGAGGTCAGAACCTGGCCGCTAAACTCTCACACACACACAATATAATGCAAACTATTTATCTACAGTGTATATATATATATATACAGGTGCAGCTCAAAAAATTAGAATATCGTGAAAAAGTTCAATATTTTTTGTCACTCATGTCAGAAAGTGAAACTCATATATTATATAGATTCATTACACATAGAGTGAAATATTTCAAGCCTTTATTTCTTGTAATTTTGATGATTATGGCTTACAGCTAATGAAAACCCAAATTCAGTGTCTCAAAAAATTTGAATATTGTGAAAAAGTTCAATATTGGAAACTCATGGTGTCACACTCTAATCAGCTAATTAACTAAAAACACCTGCAAAGGTTTCCTGAGCCTTTAAATGGTCTCTCAGTCTGGTTCAGTAGGCTACACAATCATGGGGAAGACTGCTGACTTGACAGATGTCCAGAAGACAGTCATTGACACCCTCCACAAGGAGGGTAAGCCACAAAAGGTCATTGCTAAAGAAGCTGGTTGTTCACAAAGTGCTGTATCCAAGCATATTCATAGAAAGTTGAGTGGAAGGGAAAAGTGTGGTAGGAAAAGGTGCACAAGCAACAGGGATAACCGCAGCCTTGAGAGGATTGTCAAGCAAAATCCATTCAAGAATTTGGGGGAGCTTCACAAGGAGTGGACTGAGGCTGGAGTCAGTGCATCAAGAGCCACCACGCACAGACGAATCCAGGACATGGGCTACAAATGTCGCATTTCTCGTGTCAAGCCACTCCTGAACCAGAGACAACGTCAGAAGCGTCTTACCTAGGCTAAGGAGAAAAAGAACTGGACTGTTGCTCAGTGGTCCAAAGTCCTCTTTTCAGATGAAAGTAAATTTTGCATTTCATTTGGAAATCAAGGTCTCAGAGTCTGGAGGAAGAGTGGAGAGGCACAGAATCCACATTGCTTGAAGTCCATTGTGAAGTTTCCACAGTCAGTGATGATTTGGGGTGCCATGTCCACTGTGTTTTCTGAAGTCCACAGTCAACGCAGCCATCTACCAGGAAATTTTAGAGCACTTCATGCTTCCTTCTGCTGACGAGCTTTATGGAGATGCTGATTTCATTTTCCAGCAGGACTTGGCACCTGCCCACACTGCCAAAAGTACCAAAAGCTGGTTCAATGACCATGGTATTACTGTGCTTGATTGGTCAGCAAACTCGCCTGACCTGAACCCCATAGAGAATTTATGGGGTATTGTCAAGAGGAAGATGAGAGACACCAGACCCAACAATGCAGACGACCTGAAGGCCGCTATCAAAGCAACCTGGGCTTCCATTACACCTCAGCAGTGCCACAGGCTGATCGCCTCCATGCCACGCCGCATTGATGCAGTAATTCATGCAAAAGGAGCCCCAACCAAGTATTGAGTGCATAGAAATGAACATACTTTTCAGAAGGCTGACATTTCTGTTTAAAATATCCTTTTTTATTGATCTTATGTAATATTCTAATTTTCTGAGACAGTGAATTTGGGTTTTCATTAGCTGTCAGCCATAATCATCAAAATTACAAGACATAAAGGCTTGAAATATTTCACTATGTGTAATGAATCTATATAATATATGAGTTTCACTTTCTGACATGAGTGACAAAAATATTTTTTTGAGCTGCACATATACATGTATGTATAACCATCCTGAACTAAGTGCTGAATTGTGCTACTTGATCTTCTCCTCCTTATCTTATAGCCCTGAGGTGGAGAGGAGGAGGGGAGGGAGGAAGGAGGGGTGGTTTTGGGGGAGGCGGGGGAGGCGGGACACTCCATGGTTTATGAGTTACCCACAGAGCTCAGACTTTACAAGCTCCACACACAGTCCAGTCTGGCTCAGACCCAGGTGTTATTTATGGGTATGTTCTCGATACGGCTTGGAAGGTGGGGTGGTTGGTCAATGTGGGTGGGGCACAGCCTAAGAGAATGAATTGGACCTGGGTTTTTGAGAGAGGGGTGGTTGGGATAACAGAAAGAGTGGGGGGGTGAGACAGGGCCAGGACGGGCCTACAGAGTTGGGGGGGCGGCCCAGTCTTGGGGTTGGTCCCATCAGGTAGTAGCTACCACTTCTCTGAAACAGACGAACTAACAAAAAATCTGCTCTGGGATAGCCTTTTATTCTATTATTTTTAATATTCTGGACGCCATCAAAATCAACATGCAGCCAGAGTATTGTTTCTCATGTTTCCTCAAATACAATAATGAATAGTGTGGATTTGTGTTGCTATGTATCACATGAGTTCAGCGAAGGTATTACCTGTTTTTGTCTGTCTCTCATAAAATACTTTATATGCAGATGTATGAGGAACCGTAGTTTGTGTGCTTTTCTGAGGGATAAATCAAAAGTGCAAAACCTTATATTAAACATCCTGGTTTTGTTCAGACACAAAAATGTCTGCCATTTCCTGTTTGGTAGGATTTGGGTTCATAGAATCAAAGATTTGCAGACAGTGAAATTATTTTACAGGCTCTGAAACAAAGAGTGGAGTTTTGTAGTGTGTGTGTGTGTCTCAGGCTCACACACCTCACACAATGTTTTGGTTCTTTTCTCTCACTCAATCTATCTATTTATTCATTGCTGGGTCTCACAACTCAAAGCAGTAATGAAAGTGTAACTTAAAAACACAACAGTGCCACTTGTTGATACTGTTGTTCTATTGTTCCCTCTCTCTCTTTCTCCCAAATCAAACAGCAAATATCATAAAAAACACACACAATAGCAAGATGAAAAACATTCCAAGTGCAGACAGCCAGAGCAGGGCGTGCGTCCTGCTGTAACTGAGAATGACCTTTCCGTCTGTATCTAACAGTCACACTCTGGGCCCAGGTCTGGACTTGGGAGGGGACGGAGGTGGGATGTATTTGTATTTGAGGATTTTGGAACTTGTGCTTTAGTAAACGTCTGACCTATTTTCTTTTTCTCCAAGCTCTGGGCGTGGCAGGGGGTTATGGGTGGGGCGTCGGTCAGGGCCAGATAGACAAGGCACCAGCTGTGTTCTCAGGTAACAGCTGCTTTAGTAATTCTCCCCTATGAAGGCCGCAATGCACCCTGGGTAATTTATTTGAAATTAAACAGCTGCCACATGGAATTGCGGCCGTACCTACAGAGCTGGACTTATCTGCACAGGTTTATAAGTCCCACCCTCCAGATAAGTACTTCTGGACCTGTCTCGGGTCTGTCCCAGGCCTGACCCTGGTCTTCAGGGATTGGATAAAGCACACAAGCAAGTGGCCTTGATGAGATGCTAATGGTCTTGTTTTCTTTGGAAGGAATGGAGAGGCCTTTTCCCCCGCTGAGAACGTCTGCCCCCACCCCCCGCTGCCTCGTCCAATCAGCACAGGGAGGAGAGATGGAGCACAGATAGGAAATTACAGGGAAGAAAAGTTCCACAAAATTCCAAACAACTTTTTTCTTTTCTCGTGCATAATGTGTATTTACACAGCGGAATTCTGTGAAACTGGACCACTGTGATGTCATACTGGGCTATTGCCCATGTGACCAGAGCACCCAATCAAAACTCTCTAAGCTTCACTCCACTGTGTGTGTTTCAGCACTCCTGGGAAACAATGAGCAATGAGTGTACCACAAAATCACACAAGCAGCCATTTATACTTTATGTGAATTATCAAAATGTCCACAATGTCTGTTGTCATTGTTCCTTTCCCACAATTCAAAGCTGTAAAATAAATAACTAAAAAAAAAAACACAACACTTAAAAAAACTACAGTGCCGCTTATTGCTGATACCGCTGTTCTCTCACTGAAGACCAAGAGAAGTGTCTCTTTGTCCCTGAATCTCCCGGTAAACATACACAAACAAGCACACTTCTTCCTCTCTCAAAGTCTCTGACTCAGCCATGTTAGCCATAAGTATAAGCAACCAGGCTTGCCCAGCATTGTTACACACACCGTAACACATTTTGGGTTCTCCCAATTAAAATTGTTTAAGCAACTGTATGGAGTAATAAAATGTATTTCACAAAACTACAAATATTTTACTGGACCTATTAGTCCTGTTAGCTGAACAGCACAACAATTTTTGGTTGCTATGCCAACATTAAAGGCATGTCACCAGAGCTTAGAATTTTTAATCCACAGAACCTTGAATCTTGTAAATTGAGCAAAGACAAAAGCGGATACTGTCAATACTGTCAATACAATACTGGATACTACGTAAAAAAGCAATGCAAAAGCTGCCATTATCATTAAGCTGTGGATAACTGTGAAAAGTCTTAAAACACAGAAGAAACCCACGATGAAAAAGCATTATTTTATAAGCACTTATCCTAGCGAGTG